>CAUJRU010003222.1:0-53960 GCA_963277665.1 Viscum album
TCCGCACAGGTGGCGCATGGTTTGTCTAACCATGTGGCCAAACCGTGCAAGAAGGGTGGTTGAGGTAGTAGCTAATGCATAGTTAGTGCACGGTTTGTCAAACGGTGTGAACTAATCATGCGGCCACTAAAACAAGATCCTAAAAAGGTGGATCTCACACATTTTTGCCTCTATGTAGCTCGTTTTTTCTCCTAAGTAGCCATAACTTGGAATTTTTGTTCTCCTAAGGTCAAGGAGTGTTCTCCCATCATTTCGTTGGTGATCTGAAGGCTTCCCTTGGCGAATCGAAGCTTGATTCTTGAGTCATGTTATCATTCTTGTATGGTTTCTTAGATCTACTTAGATATACATCTCTTATTCTCCTAGATTCTTGGATCTATGCCCGTTATGGGTAGATCTAAGTGTGTGGATGCCAAATATAATGATATTTTTTCTTGGTTGTGTTAGGAGAAGATATCTAAGGAGGATTCTTGGAGAATCGATTAGGTCTTCTTGTGCGTTCTCCATTTGTTAGGATTTTCCTCAAAACCATTGAGGTAGGTGGCTTCACTCTCAACTCCTCTTGATAGAATTGATTGTATTTGTATCAAATTGGATTATTTTAATGAAATTTATTGATAAAATCACGGAATAATCTTCTTTAGTGATGATTTATGGTTTTGATGAAATTGTCAGATCATGGTGAATTGTTGTGCAAAGTGATTTGGCTTCTTGAATTTAAGATGTTGATTTTAAATTATGGATTTTCATGAATGGTAACTAGTTTGATGAAAGAAGGGTTTTCAATAAAAAGGGGTGTTTTATTGGAATGGTTTGGTATTGAAATGGCTTAATGAAATTGGTTCTTTCTCTGGTTTTCAATAAAAGTACGGTTTTATTGAAATGGTTTGAATTGGTTGAACACACATGGTTTTGATGGAAATGGTTTTCAATAAAATGTGTTTTATTGAAAGGATGGTTTTGGCATGATTGTTTTGAATGTGAGGTGTATGTTCATGTTTCATATATGGGGCTTGGTTGAAATATGACCTTCTGCTCGGTGCCAAACGTTTAATGGCACGTGGTACTAGTGTGAGGCTTGGTTTAAATATGACCTTGTTCTCGGTGCGAAAGGTGTAATGGAACATGGGAACAATTAACTTCTTAAAACTTGGTAGATCGATGAAAATCCTCTCATGAGTATGGAACTGTCATAACGAAGCATGCATGGTTGATTTCACAGGTTTGTGAAATGGTTGGGTATGCCAAAAAGGAATATTTGTGAAATGGTTCGAAATCTTGTTTGGTTATTTTTATATAAAAAATATCTTCCTATACAATTGGTTTAAATTCCTCTTGGAATACCTTTGTTTATGAATGGTTTTGGAAACCCGTTTATATTTAGTTATAAACTACTTTTGAGAAAAAAAATTAGATAAACTGTTTTTATATAAACGTGGATAACTATTCTATCCTAGTGGCATGAGTAGGGAAGTCATTGGGGAAAACCTAATATGATTTATACTCAACCCTGCTTTGGCACATTGGTTCTTTTGTAGATGTCTTATTTTGGGACATAGGAAAAGGTAAAGCATCTCATTGCTAGTGGCTCGTGGTTATGCTTGGGAGATGTTGCAGAGCTTAGAGCTCGTGGATCATGGTGTTTGGTGTCTTTTGAGAGTCTTGAGTGGTTCTTCCGTTGTGTAATTTGATGTGGACTGACATAAATGAAGTTTTTTAGTTGTCTGTCTTTTCTTCATGCATCATATAGTGAATGTTGGTTATGCTTGGTTGGTTTATGTGTTTTTCTTAAAGGTTAAATTGTCCACCAACATCTATTTGAAACCCTTCAGAATTTACTACTAGCCTTTGGTGCCCTTGGTATGTCGCTTAAGGCCAAGTAATGACATGTTGTATTCTTAAGCTTATAAGGATAAGCGGGTCATTACAAATGGTATCAGTTTGTTTGATCCTTGGGGTATAAAAGCAATCAGCTTTTTCCTTTCTTTGTGGAACAATAGTCATCCGTTTTTGTTGGTCTTGGCGTTGAATTATTAAGATTCAATTCCTTGGGTGTTCATATTAAGAAGTTGTAGGATTTTCGGAACTTGGAATGTAGAGCATAAAAATATGTGGCTACCCTTTTTATGTTGAACATCAAGTTACCAGGGTGTTGGGTACATAAGTGTATTGGATACACTTCTAGAATGTTGGAAATCTCATAGTCATGGGTTTAGCCAATGAGAGGAGCATGAAATGAATTGTAGAGGAATGAATTCCCACTAGGATTGAATATCTCATTGTGAGGATTGAGTAAGGATTGTTTGCATGGTGCCAATTTTTTAAAAATGCAGAAATTTTTGAAAAATGCAAAAAATATTTTTCAAGTGAAAGTCTTTGAAAATGGGGTATTTTGTGTATTTTGAAAATTGGTTGATTTTCAAAAAAATGATGAATGTTTTCAAAAATGGTTGAACGTGGAAAAAGGTTTTTTTTGTAAACACAATGTTCTGATAGATGATGTGATAGAATTTCAATGCTAATCCATCATTTTCTAGAGACTGAGATTCACGGGGTTTGTTGTCGGTTTAGAAAATGGAATCGGGTAGGCGTCATAGAACCAAACGGAGGTGGCCGATGAGAACGTGGTTGCACATGAGCCCCAGGTGAACCACCAGTTAGTCCAAAGCATAGTGAAAGCTTTCTAATCTGTGGGAAGTGTGAATATATTGGAAGATCCAAAACATGTTGCTTATGCGTCTTAGTTTTAAAAGAAGGTTCCACCTATATTTAGGGGTGATTCGGACCTGGAAAGGGTAGAGGCGTGAATGTCCAGAATGAACAGAATTTATGAATTCATGGGGACGTAAGTAGAGCTAAAAGTAAATCTAGCATCGTAAAAGCTAGAGGGTCTTGCTCTTCAGTGGTGGGAGTTGGTAGTCTAAGCGAGAATGGACCAGGGTATGACGAGGGAAGGATTTGAGGAATTTTAAATAAAAACTTCTACCCACATACGTTCAGAATTCAGTGCACAAAAGATTTCTTTAGTCTAAAGAAAGATAATATGTCTGTGATGGAGTATGCCGCTATGTTTATGAGCTTACTGCGGTTTGCACCCGAGGTGGTGGGTAGCACGTCGTTGAAGGAAAGGATCTTTGAAGCGGGTTTAAGGGAAGAGATATTCTCCAAATAGAAATGTTGTGTATCGGTGATCACCCAGAGATGGTGAATCGAGCATTGGTTGCTCAGTGGGATCTATTGGGAGCTTTAGGCAGGGGAAGCTTGTTGGTACCCATGGTTAATAGTGAGATAATTGGTTTTGAAACTACAAACTCCTCTTAGTGAAAGAGAATGTCAAGCCTTAGTGTGTAGAGAATTTTCTGTAACTGCTGATGGATCTGAGTTGGAATGGGACTTCTCCATGTTGGATATGGATGTCTATGATTTAATCCTAGATATGGATTAGTTGACAATGTTTAAGGCTCACATCGACTGTTATAAGAGAACTGTTAGTTTCAAGACCGATGAAAGCATAGACCATATCTTTAGAGGAGAGATGATGTTAATGAAAGATGAAAAGAGCTTGTTGGAACCAATTGTGGTAACAATCTCTTACCAATTGGCAGTGTTGACTTTGGCATCGATGTAAGAGATTGAGGAAGATAGTTTTCTAGATTTTTTGGATCAATTTCCAGATGTCTTTCCCAATAAATTCTCAGCGTTACCACCTCTAAGGGAAGTGGAGTTTACGATTGATCTCCTTCCGGGGACCAGTCATATTTCTCTTAAATCTTATAGGATGGAACTAATGGAGTTACGAGAATTGAAAGTGCGGTTAGTAGATCTGGAAAGTAAGGGTTTCATTCGACCAAGAACTTCTCCATGGGTAGCACTGGTGTTGTTTGAGAAGAGGGCATATGGAACTCTACGGGTGTGTGTTGTTTATCGTAAGATTATCCAAGTTAAGATAAAGAATATATATCCACTTCCATGCATTGATGATCTATTCGATCAATTAAGGGGAGCTCAGTTTTTCTCCATGATTGACTTGCAATCAGGGTATCACCAATTGCCAGTTCGGAAGGAGGATATTCCCAAAACAGCTTTCAGAAGCATATATGGCCACTACGAATATGTTGTGGTGTATTGTGATGCTTCGAGAATAGTTTTGGGTTGTGTTCTCATGCAAGGAGACCATGTGGTTAATTATGGCTCAAGGAAGTTGAGAGTTCTTGAGAAAAATTACCCAACACATGATATAGAGTTTTCTGCAGTCATCCATGCTTTGAAAACCTCTAGACATTATCTCTTTGGTGAGAAATTTACTATGTTTATGGATCACAAAATCTTGCAAAACATTTTCTCATAGCGAGATTTGAATCTGAGGAAAAGGATTTGTATGGGGTATCTCCAGATGTTTGATTATGACTTGATGTACACAACAAGAAAAGGGAATTCGGTGGCGGATGCATTGAGTAGAAATTCATACGCTCAGTTAGAGAAAATAGCTTCAGATGAATGGCAGTTGATGTCGGTCTTAGCTGACATCCCTGTGGAATGTGAAGACCGATGTTATGTTGTTGTTTTCTTTTCAGCTACAGTTTTCCTGATTTAGTAATGATGATCAAAGAAGCACAAACATATGATGCAGAATGTCTAGTTTTAAGTTCAAAACACAATTGTGGGGAGACCATTGATGGTTGTATACTTGATGGGGGTTCCATTTTGTGTTTCATAAATCATATTATTGTACCTATGGTTTGTCATTAACAACTCCTTCATGATTACCACCATTCATGATAGGATGTACATCTTGGTAAACATAAGATGTATAAGGTGTTGAAGGTACGGTTTTGGTGGAGCGGCATGAAATGGAAAGTGGTCGAGTTCGTCTCACGGTGCTTAACTTGTCAGGAGGTTAAAACAAAGCATCAGAGACCAGATGGTATGTCAAAATCTATACTGATCCCAGTGTGGAAATGGGATCATATATCTATGTATTTTGTTACAGGTCTTCCAAGAATGGTCCTGAAACATGATTCCATTTGGGTGATAGTGGATCGTCTAACCAAGTCGGCCCATTTCATCCCTATTCATGAAACTCATACGGTGGAAGAGAATTCAAAAATATATATCTGAAAAGTGGAAAAAAGACATGGGGTACCAGTGTCTATAGTCTCAGATAGATATCTGAGGTTCACATGTCGTTTCTAGAAATCATTACAGCAATCCCTTGGGACTTAGTTGAATATGAGCATGGCGTATCATCCTCAGACGGATGGGAAATCCGAGCTGATGATACAAACATTGGAATACATGTTTCGGGCTTCTGTAAGTGATTTTGATGGCTCATGGAAAGATCATATACACTTAGTGGAGTTCTAATACAATAACAGCTATAAAGCCTCGATACGCATGGCTCTGTTTGAAGCATTGTAGGGGTGTCCTTCTCATTCTCCACTATGCTGGGTGGAAATGGGTGAAACATCACTATTTGGGCCAAGAATCTTCCAAGAGATAACAGAGAAGAACCAATTGATTAGAAAGAGGATGGAGATGGCTCAGAGTCATCAGAAATCTTATTTAGATCATCGTCGAAGACTATTGTCATTTGTTGTGGGGGATCATGTCTTCTTGAGGATCCCTCTAAGACTTGAACATCATCGTTTCGGGATGTAAGGAAATTTATCTACTAGATACATTGGACCTTTCGAGAAACTATAATGGGTTGGAGAGGTGGAATATCAGTTGGCATTACCACCATGGTTTAGTTCGGTGCATAATGTGTTCCATGTATCTCAGTTGAAAAAGTATTATCCTAATCCTGACCATGTGATCAAATGGTATCATGTTTACCTAGTGATGGATTCTTCATTGATACATATCCTGATACAGATTATGGATAGGCAAGAGAAATTCTTGTGTGGAAAAAGCATCGGTCTAGTGCGAGTTTTATGGAAGCATTGTCAGATTCCGGAAGATACTTGGAAACGTGAAAAGGAAATGAAAGAGAAATGGTCATAACACTTTTAGCTGGGTGATGGTTTTCTACATTCCGAGGACAGAAAGACCAGTGGTGGGGAGAATTTAGTGCCCTTGGTTTCTGTTACGTAACCCTTACTTGATACTTTTCATGGTTTTAAAGTAAGAGTGCTAAATGAGAGAGTCGTGAGAACTAGGAATAATGTTTTGAGGCAAAGGGGAAGTCACACGGGAGGCGCACAATTTGTCTAAACCATGTGGCCAAACCGGGTGTAGTGGGTCTTAGAGGTAGTTCCTTCGGCACGGGTGGCGCACGGTTTGTCTAACTGTGTGGAGAAACCGTTTGAGAAGGGTGGTCGAGGTAGTATCTAATGCACGTTTAGTGCATAGTTTATCAAACCGTGTGAAATAACCATGTGGCTACTAAAATGGTATCCTATAAAGTTGGATTTCATGCGTTTTTTCCTCTATGCAGCTCGGCATTCCTCCTAAGCAACCCTAACTCGGGATTTTGGTTCTCCTACCGTCAATGAGGGTTCTCCCATCATTCCGGAGTCAGTCTGAAGGCTTCCCTTGGAGAATCGAAGCCGGATTCTTTAGGTATGTGATCGTTCTTTTATGGTTTCTTAGAACTTCTTTGATCTACTTCTCCTCTTCTCTAGGTTTCTTAGATCTATGCCCATTATGGGTAGATCTAAGTGTGTGGATTCCGAATATGATGAGATTTGGTCTTGGTTGTGTTAGGATAATAGATCTAAGGAGGATTCTTGGAGAATCGACCTGGTCTTCTTGTGCATTCTCCGTTTATTAGTGTTTTCATCAAAACCTTTATGGTAGGTGGCTACACTCTCGAACCCTCTTATTATAATTGATTTTCTTAGTTTCAAATTGGGTTATATGAATGAAATTGATTGTGAAAATCATGGATTAAATCATCTTTAGTTATGATTTACGGTTTTGATGAAATTGTGAAACCTTGGTGAATTGTTGTTCAAAGTGATTTGGCTTCTTGAATTTAAGATTTTGATTATAAATTATGGATTAGATGGAATTGAAAATGGTTTGATGAAATATGGGTTTTCAATAAAAAGGGTTGTTTTATTGGAATCGTTTGATATTGAAATGGCTTAATGAAAATGGTTCTTTCTTTGGTTTTCAATAAAAGTATGGTTTTATTGAAATGGTTTGAATTTGTTGAACACACATGGTTTTGATGGAAATGGTTTCAATAAAAGGTGTTTTATTGAAAGGATGGTTTTGTCATGATTGTTGTGAATGTGTGTTATGTGTTCATGTTTCATATATGGGGCTTGGTTGAAATATGACCTTGTGCTCGGTGCCAAAGGTGTAATGGAACATGGGAAACAATTACCTTGTGACCACTTGGTAGATCGACGAGAAACTGCTCATGAGTATGGAACTGTCATAACAAAGCATGCACGGTTGATTTCACCGGTTTTTGAATTTGTTGTGTATGCCAAAAAGGAATGTTTTTGAAATGGTTCGAAATCTTGTTTGGTTTTTTTATGGAGAAATAACTTGCTGGAAATTAGTTTAAATTGCTCTTGGAATGCCTTTGGTTATGAATGGTTTTGGAAACCTTTTTATATTTAGTTATAAAATGCTTTTTGAGAAAATGTTTTAAATAAACTGCTTTTATATAAATGTGGCTAACTATTCTATCATAGTGGCGTGAGTAGGGAAGTTATTGGGGAAAACCTACTAAGTTCTATACACACCCATGCTTTGGCACGTTGGTTCTTTTTCAGATGTCGTATTCTAGGACACAGGAAAAGGTAAAGAATCTCATTGCTAATGGCTCGTGGTTATGCTTGGGAGATGTTGTGGATCTTGGAGCTCATGGAGAAAGGTGTTTGGTGTCTTTTGAGAGTCTTTAGTTGTTCTTCCCTTGGGAATCAGTTGACTATGAGCATGGAATATCATCCTCAGACGGATGGGCAATCCGAGCGGACGATACAAACATTGGAATACATCTTGTGGGCTTGTGTAATGTATTTTTGTGTCTCATGGTAAGAAAATATACCCTTTGTGGAGTTCTCTTATAATAACAGCTATCAATCCTTGATACGCATGGCTCTATTTGAAGCATTGTATGGGCATCCTTCTCATTCTCCACTATGATGGGTGGAAACGGGTGAAACTTTACTAGTCGGGCCAAGCCATGTCAAAGAGACAACAGAGAAGATCCACTTGATTAGAAAGAAGATGGATATGGGTAACAGTCGTCAGAAATCTTCTGTAGATCACCGTTGATGACCGTTGCCATTCGTTGTGGGTGATAATGTCTTCTTGAGGATCTCTCTAAGACATGGACATTGTCGTTTCCGGAAGTAGGGAAAGTTATCTCCTAGATACATTGTCCCTTTCGTGATACTGGAATGGGTTGGAGAGGTGGCATATCGATTGGAATTACCACCACGGTTTAGTTCGGTGCATAATGTGTTCCGGGTATCTCAATTGAAAAATTTTCAGCCTAATCCTGACCATGTGATCAAATGGGATCACATTGACCTAGATCCGGATGCTTTGTTGATACATATCCCGGTAATGATTTTGGATAGGCAAGAGAATGTATTGCGTTGAAAAAGTATCAGTCTAGTGTGGTTTTTATAGTAGCATGGTCAGATTTAGGATGAGACTTGGAAATGTGAAAAGGAAATGAAAGAGCAATGGTCATAACTCTTTCAGCAGGGTGATGGTTTTCTAGTTTCTGAGGACAGAAAGACCAGTGGTAGGGAGAATGTAGTAACCTTGGTTTCTGGTATGTAACCCTTACTTAATATTTTTCAAGGTTTTAAAGTTAAGAATGTTGAATGGGATAATAGTGAGAGCTTGGAATGTTGTTTTGAGGCAAAGGGAAAGTCGCGCAGGAGGCGCACGGTTTGTCTAAACCGTGCGGCCAAACCGTGCACAGTGGGTCTTAGAGGCAGTGGAATCTACATGGGCAACACAAAATTTGTCTAACTGTGCATCCAAACCATGCGACAAGGGTGGTCAAGGCAGTAGCTAATGCACGGTTAGCACATGGTTTGTCAACCCGTGTGAAATAACCGTGCGGCCACTAAAACAAGATCCTATAAAGGTGGATTTCACGCGTTTTTTCCTTTATGTAGCTCTTTTTTCTTCCTATGTGGCCCCAACTCGGGATTTTGGTTCTCCTAAGGACAAGGAGGGTTCTACCATTGTTCTAGAGGTGATCTTAAGGCTTCCCTTGGTGAATTGAAACCGGATTCTTGAGGTATGTGATCATTCTTGTATGTTTTCTTAGCTCTACATAGATCTACATCTCCTCTTCTCTCAGTTTCTTAGATATATGCCTTTCATGGGTAGATATAATTGTGTGGATGCCAAATATGATATGATTTGGTCTTGTTTGTGTTAGTAAAATAGATCTAAGGATTATTCTTGGAGAATCGACCCAGTCTTCTTGTGCGTTCTCCATTTGTTAGGGTTTTTGTCAAAACCTTTGAGGTAGGTGGCTTCACTCTTGAATAGTCTTGTTAGAATTGATTGTATTAGTTTGAAATTGGTTTATTTGAATGAAATTGATTTTGAAAATAATGGAATAAATCTTCTTTAGTGATGATTTATAGTTTTTATGAAATTGGAAAATCTTGGTGAATTGTTGTGCAAATTGATTTGGCATCTTGAATTTAAGATGTTGATTTTAAATTAGCGATTTGCTGGAATGGTAAATTGTTTGATGAAAGATGGGTTTTCAATAAAAATAGGTGTCCTATTGGAATGGTTTGGAATTGAAATGGAATAACAAAATTGGTTCTTTATTTTGTTTTCAATAAAAGTGTGGTTTTATTGAAATGGTTTGAATTGGTTGAACACAATTGGTTTTGATGGAAATGGTTTTCAATAAAAGGTGTTTTATTGAAAGGATGGTTTTTTCATGATTTTTGTGAATGTGAGGTGTGTGTTCATGTTGCATATAAGGGGCTTGGTTGAAATAGGACCTTGTGCTCGGTGCCAAACATTTAATGGCACATGGGACATTAAGTACGAGGCTTGGTTGAAATATGACCTAGTGCTCGGTGCCAAAGATGTAATGGCACATGTGAAAAAAATACCTTTTGATGACATGGTAGATCGACGAGAAACTGCTCATGAGTATGGAACTATCATAATGAAGCATGAATGGTATATTTCACGGGTTTGTGAAATGGTTGGGTATATCAAAAAGGAATGTTTGTGAAATGGTTCGAAAGCTTGTTTGGTTATTTTTCTGGAAAAATAACTTCCTATAAAATTGGTTTAAATTACTCTTGGAATGCCTTTGGTTATGAATGGTTTTGGAAACCTTTTTATATTTAGTTATAAACTGTTTTTGAGAAACAAAATTTAGATGAACTGTTTATGTATAAATATGGCTAACACTTCTATCCTAGTGGCGTGAGTAGGGAAGTCATTGGGGAAAACCTACTGAGTTTTATACTCACCCCTGCTTTGGCATGTGGGTGCTTTTGCAGATTTCGTATTCCGGGACATAGGAAAAGGTAAAGCATCTCATTTCTAGTGGCTTGTGGTTATTCTTGGTAGATGTTGTGGAGCTTGGAGCTCATGGAGGATGGAGTTTGGTATCTTTTGAGAATCTTGGGTGGTTCTTCCATTATGTACATTGATGTGGTTTGACATAAATGAAGTTGTTTAGTTGTCAATATTTTGTTCATGCATCATATAGTGAATTTTGGTTATGTTTGGTTGGTTTATGGGTTTTTCTTAAAGGGTAAATCATCCCCCAACATGTATTTGAAACCCTTCGGCATTTATTGCAAGCCTTTGGCGCCTTGGGGAAGTCTCTTAAGTCCAGGTAATCACTTGTTGTATTCTTATGCCAATAAGGATAAGCAGGTCATTACCAGCCTTTGGACCTTGATACATATTTATAATCAAAATTTTCAAAAATAAATATACTATTATAGGTAAATGAAAAGTAAATACTTTTTTCAATATATAATTGTTTGGTAAAATAGAGAAAGTGCTTCGTAACATAACCTCAATATCTTCCCAAAGGGTGTCCTATATCATAAACTAGACATATAACCATATGTATATTTATATATAAATTGACACATTCATTCTCATTGTGACCCTAAAATAAATATTGAACATTTACTTTTTGGTGTTAACAAGTAGGAAACCTTGATTCCATCCGACCACAATTTTTTAAACATTCATCATTCTATGATTATTTTAGTCAATAGAGTGATGAAATGTCATTATGGTTTTTTTCATCATCATTTTTTTAGAACCCTAATAATTATATAGACCCATCATAAACCTTATATTATTCACTATGAGTGGTATCATCAACATGTTCCAAAGTTATTTTCAACATGATTAGTGAAACATTTTATTTTCATTATATAAATGTAGAAAAAACACATAATATCATGAGGAAAATAATAGTATATTAAAAATAATTACCAAGTTCATTGAACTTTCGTTATTTTCAATAATTGTTTAAAGGATATATATCTTATATCAAGAATCAAAATTCTCTATTTGTTGTCCCCTATAATGTACAATTCATTTCCTACATTGGGTCCACTATAAAATGATTTTGATCCTTCAGTTAATAGTTTACCCTCAATTGATTTCTCATTATCCACTATAGATAATTTATTTTTGAGAAGGAAAACTGGTCAATTATTATTTCATGGACCTAAGACATAATATACTATCATTTCTTGTGATTCTATTATGAATGTCTCATCATTAAACCCTTCGAAACTGAAATTCATGTTCAAAATGCCCATTTCATAAACATTTAATACACTCCTATTATCAACCCATTTGAAAATTAATATATGAACATTAATTTTTGTTTAATCCAACTCATATATCTATTTAATTATTATTAATTATAACATATTGTTAAAAATAAGATTTCTATAACTAGAACATGTTATATTCCTCACTTACTCCATTAGCATTAATCCACTATTTTTCTTCTTACTCTGTTTATTGAGTTCCTTTATATATAATGTATAACCATTTATTCCAATAAAAGTGTAATATATATCATTAAAAGTTGTCCCTCTAGTTAGCCATTAATGTTTTTCAACAATTGAATTCTAATTTTCAGATTACTCCTAACAAATATGATCTTAGAACCGTCCTATACACTATTATTTATGTGTATTTGATATCCATCCTTCAATCATTGATAGATTAAAATTTCAAAAAATTTATTTGATGGATTAAATTTATGGACTAACATCAACACTATTATGTGAAATCTAATGCTGAGATTTATCCCGCTTTATAGTAGCAACTGTTACATCTCCCTTTCGCCAATCTAATCACCCATAAAGTATCCACTTTAATAAGAAGATGGGAGACTGATGATATCAATATCTAAAAGTTTATTGGTACCAAGTTCAACATCTTCATATAAAATATATCATTTTACAATAAAAAATTCTATCTGACATGGATTTTACATGTACCCTATAAAATTATTCATATACCATTCAATGGGGTACATCTTCGGTAATGAACATGACAACATAGTTGAACATGTCAATTAAAGTGAACAATCAGGTGGATCATTATATTAAATAATAATTGTTGTAATAATATATTAAGTTGATATATAAATACAATAACCCCCATATTTATGATCGGAATCATTGATGGGTTTATAACATTAATACAAAAGTAATTCAAAAAGAATAATATTTTGTGAATGTGTGTCCTAAATTTGTAGACATAATGAAATGTAAATCATTCAGAATGAAATATGGCATCAAAAAATCACAGTCATATTATTTTTTCCCATGTAAAGTAAAATTATTTCTTGATGTTAATTTCAATATATTTGATTAATAACCCATGGAACATTGACAACATTATTGAAAATGAAAAATAAAAAAATTTCATCTCAAGATATTATGTAAGCTATTATATGAATAAATGAATAGCTATTACTATTTATTCATTTCTAAGTCTTCCATTATCCACAAATCATTCATTTCCAACCTTTCCATGATCCCATCCTTTTATTCTAAAACATTTAATAATATTATAATAACACTATCAAATAAAATTTCCTAAAAATTCATGATCTCAAGAAAATGCCTAACCTGCATTTAATTTCATTATAGTAATGAAATGAGAATTGATCTCTTTATATAACCCGATTTTAAAAGTATTTTTTAAAATAGTTTTATGAAAATAGTGTCAAGAGAAATTAATTTATCGAACAATTGATAAGCTCAATTGATGACCATGTTGTACCTTGTTTGGAATTCTTATCAAATGATGTTGTCTAGGATCATTATTCATACCATTGAATTAAAAATTTCTAATCTCATAAATAAATTCATTGAGTAATGTTTTAACCAGATTGAGTGTTTGAGTTTTTAAAAAGTGGGACACCGTAACATTCGATTCATTCTATATCCAAAAAAAATATACAAATAGGATTTCCTTTTATCATCCCATACTATATTGTACATTTTGTGACCTGAACATCAGTATCCTAGAGCCAGTGTCATATTTATTATATTGGAATAAGACAAAAAGAATCATATCAAAAAGGGTGGAATAGTTTAGTATTCTTCATAAACTAGATATAAATTGGAATATTATATTACATTTGAAATAAAAACATAAAAATGATTTTTTTTAACATCATTATTCACACAAATATATTTTCTTTCATCAATCAAAATAAACTTTGTGGAATCTTAGGGATATGAAAAAATTCATGATCTAAAATGAGTTAGTACAATATAAGTTATTATTAATCAATAATGAATAGTATATTTAGAATGTTACATCACATAACACACATTACATTTAATCAATAACTAATCTACCATAATTAGAAAATGAATAATCAATATGGAATGGTAAATAAATATAAACACATGTCATGTAATCTATAAACTATAAATGAAATTTATCCAAATATAATATCATATTGAAAATATCGTAGATAATAATAGTTGAATTATTAATTCAAGAACTTCTAAATAATTTGATTTCATCATCTCAGGCATCATGATACCACTCCTGTGAAGAACTTTCACATGAATAATTTAATAATATTGTAAGAAACATTTTTATTTCATCTTTACTTATTCACCTCATAAGGCTACTAATGCTTTGAGAGGCTACATAATTTATTTCCCTATCCATCAATGTATTTCCAAACCATTACACATATATAAAATAATTTATTTAATTAATGTACAATGATACTTATCATCGTGTATCTTTACTGAGAAATAAAAATAAATATAACAATAATCCCCTAGATAAAAAATATCATTCAAGTTAGTGGATCGTATATAGAAATGATATGTGGTCTAATCAGTAAGGATATCCATGGAAAATAATATGGGTAGTTAGGGGATTTTTAATTTCTACAGGAAATGAAATAATTCAATGGAAATGTAATGACTGAAAAATGAATCAAGGATGTGAATATAAATATATTCATTGGTCATAATTATCACAAACAATCCATATAATGAATTATGGAAGGTATCAATAAAGTATATCCCCAATGTATTATATAAAAAATTTATGATTTTTATCATTTGTTAACAAAACACCATAATAATGGTTTAAAAACGTTCTTGAGGAAAATTTATATTTCATTTTGAAAATCACATTTTAAAACTATAAGATAAAAAAAATATGAATCAAATTTCCTTTGAAAATAACCTTATAAATTTATAAATTTTGATTTAGAACATTTGTTGTTCATGGAGGATTGAAATTTTAGACATGTCGAGAATATAAAAATAAATAATCATTAAAATTTTATATGAAATCCAAGAAGGAATTGTTTTGAAAATTACAGGATGATTCATTTAATTTTTTTTCTGAAAAGGAAAAATTTATAAAAGATAATTTAATAATTAATTTTTAAGAGAATGGAAAAATTTTAAAAAGATTTTTATAAAATACGGTTATTGAAGAAAACTGATTCTTGTCCAAAAAAGAAAATTATGTCTACTTTTATTATTAAATGTTATAGATAATTTAAAGAACCACATATTAGAAAAATGGTCTCATTAATTAAAAATTTCATAAATAAGAAGAGGATAGGAAACTTAAATTTGTTAATAAGGAAATTTTGAAATAATATCCTTCATCTAAAATTTATGAACAATCAATCTCGATTAGATGGAATTATAAAATATACCGTAACAGTGATAAAAATGTTAAAGTTCTTAATAATCAATTAATATATTATTTTCATAAAATATAAATAAACATAAAACAAGTGGAAATAAAATATAAGATAATCAAATGTCATTTCCCACATAATTTTAGAATATCAAGGGCAATGAAAAATTAATATAACCTAATGAAAAAAAATTAATAATGAAATTTGTTACCACATTCCAAACCTTATTTCAAATCCAATTATATTTAATCATTCATATTGAAACTTAAAATATCATGATATTTTAAGGAATCATGACATCACATGTCAAATGGAAAAACTGCAATATATAGAAGAAAATGGGTGCATAACAATATAATATTCCATAATGAATTGAAATTGGGATGAATTCTCTTATGATGATCATATCATTGAAGTGGGAATTAATCAATGAATTTATTATGTGTTTAACATGAAAATCCATAGGAAAAGTGTAAATTAAAAATCAATGAATCAATCTTCATTACAGACCTAACATTAGTGTAACATCCCATGTAAATAAAGAATATGATCTTTTCATATTTATTAATATTTGTGAATAAAATATTAATATCACTTTAAAAGGGATGCTATGATCGATGGCGTACCCAATACGCAACAACGAGTTTCTTTGAAATCTTACGATGCACACTAATAATATAATAATATTATAATAAATGGTAATTAATGCCTAGTAGTTGTAATGGTGGGAATAAACAGAACTAACTAAAAAATGATTATATATGTTTGTTAAATATTTTTTACTTTTATCCAATAAATTTTAGAGGCTTAAAATGGTAATGAATCCAATTTTAAGTATAAATATTCTAATATTCTTTAAAAGGTCGATTAACCGCCTTTTGTTGGAGACCCCTTTTTAATTCTACTTTTTGAAAATTTTATATGTTATATTTGACAAAATAAAAATCTTTTTTAGAATTGGGATGTCAAAATTTACTTTGGGTAAATTTTTGTTATTTTTCCGATAAAGTTCATTTTTTATGAATAGTGAAAAATGATGTATTATAATTCAAAACCTCCTTTTAATATAATTTATTTATATGGTTATATTATCTTTTTAATTGGTTTTAATGTGTAATTAGAATATATTTTTACCAATTAATTCAATGGTGGTCATTAGAATTAATTTCACTTTGAAAATGGGCATAAATAAGTGTCAATCTTTTGATGGATATTGTTTCTTAAAAAACGTCATTTGTTTTGACAACAGGGAATTATTTTTAAATTAATTTCTGCAATATCTGTACTTGGAATTTGGTAAAATGGATTCTATATTTTTAATCATAAGGTCAAAATTTTGTATTTAAGAATCTTTTGTTTTGGGTCATTATGAATAATAACGACAGTAATTATCTTTAATTATCGTGATTAATTAGTAATCTGGAAGTTAAGGGTAATAAAATAATATCATAAAAATAAAAAATGACCCCAAAATGTGTCCTAATGCTATTAGTGGTGTCATGGACGACCATGGGTTTCCTTGTGCCAACTTTGGGACCCCATGGAATCACTTTAGTGTGATAGTGACCTTTTATCATATTATTTTTTAAAGAAAGAAAAATATAAACCAAGTATGTATCACCTATGTAAAACAATTTTAGTTTTGATTATATAAATGATATATTAGACTATAAATATTAATTGTAAATCATAAAATATTTCCTACTTCATGATATTTTATTTATAATTTTTATACATTAAATAAATTTATTTATTTTTGATACAATGATGATGCAGTTATTACCACATTAATGAAAGATTAAAATAAATGATATTATAAGTGTTAAAATAATTTTTTTTGAGACTTTGGTTGCTGTCCAATAATTTTATAGAATATTATGATATGTAAAATTTATGTTAATGGTTTTATTTCTAAATAATAAATATTTTATGCCTTTATCAAATGTCAACTACCAAATGGTGTCAAAATTGGAATAAATGAGTTTTTAAAACAAATGTTATTTTATTAAATGGTATAATAGTAATAAAAATCTAATATTCTGCCAAATAACATATAATATATTACTAATATAATTATTTATACAATTATGGGACTATTTTAATTTTAATGTAACTATTATGGCCTTATAGTTTGAGTATAAAAAATACGTGGTATGAATTATTGTTTTTAACTAAAGGTTAAAATGAAAAGATAAGGTGAATTATATGACCTACACTTTTCTAAATCCTATTGTTTGAGTTTATTTATACACCTTATAATCTTATAATTTATATATATCATTTTGGAACCATTTTAATTTGAAAAACATTTTATAATAAATTTATATTTCATGACTTTCCAAGAGTGCCCCTCCTACCTCTTATAAAACTCCCTCACCTATACCCCTTACCCACACCTATCAAGCCCTTGGATCGATGTACCTATTCTCATATTACCTATCCACATCCCTATCCTCCTCCGAGAAGCATCACATTGGGAAAAACTATTTTACAGAGAGCCTTTGCCTCAAATCAAAAGAAGATACCTGGTTTTGAGGTAACGCCTTCTCTCAAAATCCATTGTTGTATTATTCCTTCTTCACACCCCCTAACATTATTATTATTTGATTCCATTACAAAACCAGTATCCTCAATATACTATTATTTTTTTATGAGAAGTATTTTATTTACACTTACACAAACCTTCGTCTAATGGTTAAAGAACATACTGTTTCTGTGGGTGGCTAATTATTGCATCACGAAACGATGATTGTTCAATCTTCTTTTAACACCTCTCATGATGGCCATTTTGATGTCAATATATTTATATATGATATATATGGTATTTATGTTTCTATATTATTCTGTATTATATGTTTAAATCATATCATTATGCTTTTCATGTGAGGAAGTGTGAACTACCGCCACCTCAAGTGATGTGACTCATTCATGAAATACATGGAATGTATAAAGGGAGAAATTAATGAACTTATGTGACCTATATAACATATATATTATACTGTAATTATAATATTTATAAGTCTCATTTATTTTTAATTCCTTTAATATGACAAAGAAATGAAAGTATTGTTCATGCATACGTACGGCCTACCATCTCCATGAACGGTGCATTTCATTTTTTACCTCCAAATGTTATGGAATACTATAAGATGAATATATACTGGATATATATGATATTTAAATCATAAATAATTTTCTAGAGATGATGTACATATAACTACAAGGACAATTCATTTCAAACAAGTTTATTTTTGACTCATGTTCAAACATCGATAAACCCTATGATATGAACTCACATAATTAATTAATTATTATAACATGTTGATTTGTGATCTGAATTGAATAATAAACATTAAAGGATGTACTTAAGAAATTATAAATTGACCTCAGTTTATTATTCAAGAATATAAAGAACGAACGAGAACAAGTTGAATAGGAGGTAAGGGATCCTACCTCTCTCTTTCTTTTTAAGTACTCTCTTTTATGTCATTTCTTTTAAGATTCTCATTATTATATTGGGGAATGTTATTTTATATTCCTCTTACTTTAGTTTTTATATAATATGATGAGAGACCCTATTTGATCTCATCAATCCATTTTTTGGAAGTTTGAAGTGGCGTCGTTAGGCTGCCAAGTTTCCGTAAGGGGATTCCATATCTCACTTTTAATTCTGTGAGATTTACATTGTTCCCAAATTATATATTTCATGCAGTATTTTGTGCTGAAATTTGATATATATTATCATGATTCTATTTATATTCATGGTATTCTATTATTATTTTGGTTCTTATTAACTTTTGGTCATACAATTTGAATGATTATGATGACCTAAGGGGTTTTTATCTCACTTTTTATTCTCGTGAGATTCATGCTATATTTTCCAATATCTCTTTTGAGTGGTGTATGTACTACCCATTATTCTACTCTTTGTGTAATATCATTTCATTTATGGGTATTTAAATCAACGTTTTATAGTCCTTCTTTCATGGGGTGTACGTTTCGAAAGTTACCCAAATCTGTAACGGAACATTTCACCCTCCTCTTTTTAAAAGACTTATTTTTGATAAGTCTTTTAATTTCCTCTTATTATGTTGGGATATGTTCATGTATATCATTATCGCTGTAAATTTTATTTCCTAGTGATTAGATACCCTTTTTATCTCTCATCAACTTATTTTCTAAATTTTAAAGTGATGCCGTTAGGGTGTCGAATTTCGGTAAGGGAACTTCTTAACCCAATTTCAATTATTTGGGTTAAACCTCAACTTATTGATTATGTCATGTTATGAATATTTGTGGATGACATCTTGTTGTTTTACACTTAATATCCACTTTTATTGAGTGTTTTTATATTTGTCACACATAATTATGTAATTGATTTATCCTTAATCTAAGGATACCGTCTTTGTACGGGACATTGTCTCAATATCCTTTCATTGAGGCATATTTTTATTTCTACATGACATTATCTTATACTGTGTATAAAAGCCTTTTGACTTTTCATTTCATTCAAAATGAATCTTTTTACATGAAGTGTTTTACTTACGTATGCGGCCTCAACGACTTATCTGCTAATGTGACTATTATTTGAGTTTCGGATTCCTCTACAAGCCATAACCTTTTTAAATGAAAAATAAAAATCATGTATTACTTTTCTTTTATTTTGGAATTGAAAATGGTTTTGTTAATGTTCTGATTATATCAATGTGTTGTATTGATATCTTGTGATTGAAATGTGGAAATGTTATTTTTCCTTTATGCATGTTTTATGTGATACGATTGTGTTATGGTTCTTGGGAATTGTTTATGGAGATGGGTGGTGCCTTGATAAACTAAGTGCGGGTGATCCCGAGATAGCTCTCCAATGCATTGGGTAACGCGAATGAGTTAAACTCTAAGGGTTCTCTGAAGAGATTTCAAGAATATATAGTGATGGGTATTCCAAACGTAACCATGAGGGTTACTCCCTACATAAGAATGTTATGAATGCCTCAAGTTACCGTTTTGTCTTAGGATTTTTATGAGTTATTCATAAATATTATGATTTCATGAGGTATGTTAAGGTGCTTCTGTTTTATGAGTAAATTATGATTTCATTGATTCTTTTTTATACATAGACTAATGTTTTATTTTTGTATTTTTATATCCCTTGTTGAGCTTTTTATGTTCATCCAATGTTTTTGAAATGTTTTTCACAGGACATAAAGTGAAATAGGGTCACGGATGGGATCAAGGAAATTTCATGCTGTCTAAAATTTGGAACTATACATGACTCTTTTGTACAAGAGTTTTTATTTTGTGAAAAAAAATGGAAACTAAGTAGATGTGTCTACTTTGTAATCATTGAGATATAATAGTTATGTCATAATTCTCTAAAACTATAAAGCTGAAAAAATCCTCAATGTGGAATATTTATTTAATACAATATTATGTAATTTTTTAAGGTCGGGGACTTATAGTTGGTATCAAAGGTCGGTTTAGATAACTTTAGAGGTTAGGTTATTCTTTAAGCACAAGTGACATTACCATAATGGTTAGGATTTTAGAAAGAGACATAGTTATTTTTATAATGTCAATGAGTTTTAGATAACATGAATAAGTATATCTTAGTATTTACCCTCCTCATAAGATATTATATGATGATTTTACTGATATACTCACACTGACCTTTTTTGTTTTAGTAAATTGATGTATCTAGTAGGCACCAAAGTAATAGTGTATGTGAAGAAAACTATGACGGTTTTCCAAATGAGAAACTGAATGATATGGGAGCTACAATGAGAACTCTTGTGGTTATTCTTAACCAACTATCTCAATTCATGATTTACCACCTGAACCTTAGTGATTTTTACAAAGCATCATATATGCGAGAAACAAATCCCTACGGATGTTCAGGTAATAATCATAAAGGTATGTATGTTCAGAAACCTATGTGTCAAAGATATGGAAATAAACACATAAGAAAATTTTTTAAAGGGATAGAAAGATGCAATAGATGTGAAAATGATGGTTATAAAGCAAGAACCTGCAATGGAAAAAAGAGAAGCATCTAGTAGACTCTACGAAAGGGAAAGAAGTTCATTCTGAAGGATCATTTGAATGTCTTAAATGTGGTGTGCATTGTCATTATGCAAACACTTGTCCAATAAAGATGTTTCGGGAATGAGATCACACGGATCATACAAATATTTGTTTACCAATACCTAATGTCATTCCGACTGTGGATGAAGAAACTTACAATGACCAATGAAAGGTATGGATTATTTCTTAACATATGTTTTCCTATTATTGAATCTTAGGATATGATTCATGATTTTGTTTGTAGGGAATACGTATTTATGGATAAGTTGTAAAGGAATGGTTAATGGATCATGAAGAATTTTGAATGAGTAAGGAGTCAAAAAATGATCGATTCAAGAGTTATGGTATATTTTTTGATGGTGAAATTCATAAATGTACTAAGGCTCTTTTGGTGACAGGATTAGATTTGAAGTCTTTTTATAGTATGTTTAACCCTGAGGCTTGATATATGAAAATTTTATTCAAGGAATAATTATCTTTTCTTTTCTGTATATAGTAACAAAGAACCATTTGGGTTTATATGATCCTTGAATTTGAGGAAATTATAGGTTTTTACATTTTGGGATGCAAAATGAAAGTTATTAGATAACCTTTGTGGTTAAAATATGTTATGGTTATTTTTGACGAATTTATATCTTTTTGGGAATGTTATAAAATTATGTAGTTTTTGAAAAGGGACAACACACAAATAGTGTGACAACCCATCACGTCGGACGAAGCTCTGGGAATCGAACCCACAACCAAAGTGTGACTGGTATTTATCACATACCACTGGACTACATGAATTCCTGGGTTAGTATTACTAATTATTTTTATTTATATGATCTTATGAATCAGGAATAAGTTGATTTTGGGTTATCTATGGAAAATGATTAACCTATCATTGAGGATATGTGATTAGGTTAATTAATTTTGAGTATGAGACTTTAAGAGTAACTGATGTTATTTAGAGATAAATGATAAAATTTACCCTGGAAGATGATGTGATTAAATCCTTCAGATATTTGGGTATCAGTCTTAGTTTGGATTACATTGAAGAATTTTATGGATAGCTGTTTATTGAATTGTATTTGATGAAATTTGGGTTTTTTGGACAAATTTTGGATATTAAGAGTGGTTTTTCTTTTTGTTTAAGATTATACTTTTTGGGGATTATATGATCTCATACTAACCATTTTGGTTTTAGTTGATTTTTAAATACAAGGGAAATATATATTTCTCCTTTTTTGGATTATGTGATTCTCTAGAAGATGATTCTTGTAATTTTGATGTGACCATGTCTTTTTTAATTCTCATCATTTGGAGAAAAGGTTAGTTTTGGCAGAAACTTATTAATGGATAAAATCTTAATTGAAGGAAAGTATATTTCCTTATGTTTTTATTCTATGTAGTAAATGAGTACTCAAAATTATGAAAAGGAACGTAGAAAAAAAACATAGTTTGTTTACGTTTCCTACTGGGTAATCAATGACCATTTACACACATCATAAATTTGTGATTTTCTTGTGGTTAACTTTCTCTTAATCATGTTTTCTATCACTCTACATCAGAACATGACCATTTGTTTTATCTTCCATATCCATGTTTTCATGGAATCCTAGTATCTGTTGTCTCGAGTGACCTTTTTACTTTTCTTTCTTCCATTAAAATTGATGATTTTATTTACTCCTTTTTTGATGTCGGGCATTTAATAATGTTTTTGATCCAAATTTTAAAATTGAGAGGACGCAATTCCCAAAAGGGGGGAAGGATGTAACATATTAGGTAAATAAAAAATATGACATTTTCATATTTATTAATATTTGGGAATAAAATATTAATATTACTTTAAAGGGGATTCTATGATCGATGACATACCCAATACGCAACAATGAGTTTCTTTGAAATCTTATGATGAACACTAATAATATAATAATATTATTGTAAATTGTAGTTAACGCCTAGCCTTTGTAATGGTGGTAATTGAACATAATTAACTATAAAATGATTATATATGTTTGTTAAATATTTTTGACTTTTATCCAATAAATTTTAGAGGCTTAAAATGTGAATGAATCCAATTTTAAGCATAAATATTCTAATATTCATTAAAAGGTCGATTAACTGCCTTTTGATGGAGGACCCTTTTTAAATAAACTTTTTGAAAATTTTATATGTTATATTTGACAAAATAAAATTCTTATTTATAATCGGGATGTCAAAATTTACTTTGTGTAAATTTTTGTTTTTTTTCGATAAAGATTAATTATTTATGAATAGTGAAAAATGCTGTATTTTAATTCAAAACCTCCTTTTAATCTAATTTATTTATATGGTTTGATTATCTTTTTAATTGGTTTTAAATTTTAATTGGAATAATTTTTACCATTTAATTCAATGGTGGTAATTAGAATTAATTTCACTTTGAAAATGGGCATAAAAAAGTGTCAATCTTTTGATAGATATTGTTTCTTAAAAACAAGCTATTTGTTTTGACAACAGGAATTATTTTTAAATTAATTACTACAATTTATTTGTTTGGAATTTGGTAAAATTGATTTTATATTTGGAATAATAAGTTTTGAATTATATAATTATAACCCTTTTGTTTTTTGACATTATGAATAGTAACGACGGTAATTATCTTTAATTATCGTGATTAATTAGAAATCGGGTACTCAAGGGTAATAAAATAAAATCATAAAAATAAAAATGGACACCAACATTGTCCTAATTATATTTGTGGTTTCATGTCCGACCATGGGATTCCTTGTGCCAACTTTGGGAACAGATGGAATCACTTTACTATGATAGTGAACTTTTATCATATTATTTTTTAAAGAAAGGAAAATAAAACCAAAGTATGTATCACCTAAGTAAAATAATTTTAGTTTTGTTTATTGAAATGATATCTTTGACTATAAATACTAATTGTAAATATTAAAATATTTCTTACATCATTATATTATATTTATAATTTTTAGACAATAAATAAATAACTTTATTTTTGACACAAAGATGATGTAGTTATTACCTCATTAATGAATGATTTAAATAAATGATATTATTAGTGTTAAAATTATTTTGTTTTGAGACTTTGGATTCTATCCAAGAACTTTACAAATGATTATGATATTTAGAAATTATTTTAATCCCATTATTTTTAAGGAATAAAGCTTTTATACCTTTATCAATAGTCAACTACCAAATAGTGTCAACATTGGCACAAAAGAGTTTTTAAAAGAAATGTTATTTTATTAAATGGTATAATAGTCCAAAAAATTTATTATTCTTCCAAATTACATATAATATATTACAAATATCATTATTAAAACAATTCTTGGACTATTGTAATTTTAATGTAACTATTATAACCTTAATGTTTGAAAATAAAAAAAGACGTGGTAAGAATTATTGTTTTTAACTATGGATTAAAATAAAAAGATAAGATTAATTATATGACCTCCACTAGTCTAAAGTTTATTGGTTGAGTGGATATAAAAAACTTATCCTCTTATCCTTGAAATATATCATTTTGGAACCATTCTAAATTGAAAAACATTTTACAATAAATTTATATTTTATGACTTTCCAAGAGTGCCCCTTCTCCCTCTTATAAAAATCCATCACCTCTACCCCTTAATCACACCTCTAAAGCCCTTTCCTCCTCCAAAATTTGATCATATTATCTCTCCACATTCCTCTCCTCCTCCTAGAATCATCACTTTGGTAATAACTCTTTTCAAGAGAGCCTTTTCCTCAATTCAATAGAAGATACCTGATTTAGAGGTAACACCTTCTCTTAAAATCCTTTGTTGTATTTTTACTTCTTCACTCCCCCTAACATTATTATTATTTGATTTCATAAAAAAAAGTATCCTCAATATAATATGATGTTTTTATGATAATTATTTGATTTACACACACACACCTTCATCTAATGGTTAAGGAATGTACTATTTCTGTGGGTGGTTAATTACTGCCTCACAAAATGATGATTGTTCAATCTTCCCTTAACACCATTCATAGTTTCAATTATTATGTCACTATATTTATATATGATATATATGGTATTTATGTTTTCTAAATGATTCTGTATTTTATGTTTAAATCATATCATTATGCTTTTCAAGTCGTGTAATTGCGATAATTTAATCTGAGGATGTGTAGACTACCACCCCCTAAAGTGATGTGACTCGTTCATGCAATACATGGAATGTATAAAGAGTAAAATTAATGAACTTATTAGACCAATATAAAATTTATATTATAAAGGAATTATAATATTTATAAGTCTCATTTATTTTTAATTTCTTTAATATGATAATGAAATGAAAGTAGCGTTCATGGTTAGGTACGGCCTACCGTCTCCATGAACGGTGCATTTCATTTTTTGTCTCCAAATGTAATTGAATAGTACAAAATGAATATATACTAGATATATATTATATTTAAATCATTAATACAATTCTGGAGATGATGTACTTATAACTACATGGAAAATCCTTTTCAAACAAGTTTATTTTTGACTCATGTACCAAACATCAATAAAACGTATGATATGATCTCACATAATTAACTAATTATTATAACATGGTAATATGTGATATGAATTGAATAATAAACCTTAATGTAATTCCTTATGAAATTATAAATTGACCTAATTTTATTATTCAGAAATATAAAGAACGAACGAGAACAAGTCAGACTTGTGGTAAGGGATCCTACCTCTCTCTTTCTTTTTAAGTACTCTCTTTTATGCCATTTCATTTAAGATCCTCTTTATTATGTTGGGGAATATTCTCTTATATTCATCATACTGTACTTTTTATGTTAATATGATGAGAGACCCTATTTGATCTCATCAATCCATTTTTTCAAAGTTTTAAGTGGTGCCATTAATTTTCCGAGTTTTCGTAAGGGGATTTCATATCTCACTTTTAATTCCATTAGATCTCCATTATTATCCAATTATTTATTGAATGTGGTATTTTTTACTTCCATTATATATATATTATCATGATTCTATTTATATTCATGGTATTATGTTATTCTTTTTCTTCTTATTATCTTTTGGTCATACGACTTGAATGATTACAACTAGGTAATGGGTTTTTACTTCACTTTTTATTCTCGTGATATTCATGCTATATTTTCCACTATTTTCATTGATTGGTGTATGTAATTCCAATTATTCTACTCTATGTGTAATAAAATTTCATTTATGGGTATTTAGATCAATTTTGTATAGTCCTTCTTTCATGGGGTATATGTTTCAAAAGTAACCCAAATTGGTAAGGAAACCTTTCACCCTCCTCTTTTTAAAAGACTTCTTTTTGTTAGGTATTTTAATTTACATCTTATTATGTTGGAAAATGTTCTTAAATATCCTAATTACTGTAAATTTTATTTCCAAGTGATGAGATACCATTTTTATCTCTCATCAACTCATTTTCTCAATTTTAAAGTGATGCTGTTAGGCTGTCGAATTTCTGTAAGGGAACTTCTTAACACAATTTCAATTATTTGGGTTAAACCTCTACTTCTTTATCATGTAAATATATGAATATTTGTGGATGACCACTTATTGTTTTAACCTTAATATCCACTTATATAGAGTGTATTTTTATTTGTCACTTATAATTATGTAATGGATTTATCCTTAATCTAAGGATACCATCTTTTTATGGGACTTCATCTCAATCTCTTTTCATTGAGGCATATTTCTATTTCTACATGACATTATTTTATACAGTGCATAAAACCCTTTTGACTTTTCATTTCATTCAAAATTAATCTTTTTACATGAAGCGTTTTACTTAAGTATGTGGTGACAATGACGTCTCCGCCACTGTGACCATTATTTGATTTTTGGCTTACTCTACAAGCAATAACTTTTTTAAATAAAAAATAAATATCATGTTTTAAATTTATTTTATTTTGGTATTGAAAATGGTTTTTATACTATTTTGATTATATCAATTTGTTGTATTGATATCTTGTGATTGAAATGTGGAAATGTTATGTTTCCTTCATGCATGTTTTATGTGATATGATTATGTTATGGTTCTTGGGAATTTTTTATAAAGACGGGTGGTTCCATGATAAACTAAGGGCGGGTGAGCCCAAGATAGCTCTCTTATGCATTGGGTAACATGAAGGAGTTAAACGCTAAGGTTTCTCCAAAAATATTTGGGCAATATACAGTGATGGGTATTCCAAACGTAACCATGAGGGTTACTCCCTATGTAATAATGTTATAAATTCCAAAAGTTACCTTTATGTCATAGGATTTTTATGAGTTATTCATAAATATTATGATTTCATGAGGTATGTTAAGGTTCTTATGTTTTATGAGTAAAGTATGATTTCATTGATTCTTATGTATACATAGACTAATGTTTTATTTCTGTATTTTTATATCCCTTGCGGAGCTTTTTATGCTCATCCCATGTTTTTGAAATGTTTTTCACAGGACATAAAGTGGAATAGGGTCAAGTATGGGATCATGGAAATGTCATGCTATCTAACACGTGGAACTAGACATGACTCTTTTGGTCAAAAATTTTTATTTTTTTAAAAAAATGGAAACTGAGTAGATGTGTCTACTTTGTAATCATTGAGATATAATAGTTATTTCATAATTCTAAAAAACTATAAACCTGAAAAGATCCTCAATGTTAAATATTTATTTAATTCAAGATTATGTAATGTTTTAAGGCTGGGGACTTATAGTTAGGATGACATAATCAGTTAATTTGATTTTTAACACAATGATTGGAAATTGTGTTATGAAATCCATTACCTCGTGATTCCTTTGGATTGAACAATAATTCACCACATTTATAGTTTTTTAACAATTTTATTAAATTATAATAGATCCATAATAATACTTATAATATAATATATTTGTAGAGACCCAATTTTTTCCATGCAAGAATTTGAAATTGGTTTACATATATTTCTAGTGTTAGGCACTGAGATGACATTTGATTCCGAGGTCTAGTGTGCCCAGAATTAATTTTATAAAATTATTAAATATATATTATAATATACACATAAAATTTATTTACTAAATTGGGAAAACAGTAAAACAAATGTTTGGATCAGAATTCTAAGACCACGATTATGTTTGGAAAGTGATGTTCACCATAGGTGTGACATAAAATATGTCAGCATTGGGAATTCAGAAAAATGGCCATTGGTGGTATTTTTGTTGGACTAAATGAAATATCAATTTAATAAATTAATTAAAAAAATTTATTTAATATATAAAATCACCCCTATGAATAATCCTCTAGGTTTATCAATATAAACCCTGGGGAAATCTAGAGCATTCTTCCTCCTTCTATTAGTGAATCACAACTAATGACCATGAATCTCCATATCCAAGGAGATCATGATGCAAATAATGCAACGACATATTCCATTTTTTTGGGAACATTATTCAACAAATAATAATCCAATACCCAATTAGGGCACATAAAATTGTTGACTATGTCTTTTTTCATTAAACTGATTGAGTATAATCATCACTTCTATGATCTGTGTGATCTTTTGAACCATGACATAAGCATTTTTACCTATTTAATTGATTATTAAATGGTTTTATATCACAAGATATTCCCATTATTAATCAAAATCTAATAATTATTTTAATATAATGATTAAATCATTCTTATGGTGCTTTCCGCCCAAAATTTATTCACATTCTTCACTAGTTGGACCCTACAGTATCATTTCAACATTTTCATGTGTTACCGAGCCCGGCCCACCCACCAAAATCACAAGAAAATTACATGAAATAAATGGATCGAATATTCCGAGATGGTTTTGGATATATTACAGGTTGTGAGTGAT
The DNA here is from genome assembly GCA_963277665.1 of Viscum album. Lineage (NCBI taxonomy): Eukaryota > Viridiplantae > Streptophyta > Magnoliopsida > Santalales > Viscaceae > Viscum > Viscum album. Next base: position 29,060 of record CAUJRU010003222.1, read on the forward strand.
CATCATCCAAATCGTGACTAGTAGAAGAGTTGGATAAACGTGAGGTGCACTGGTTACAAACATAACAAATCAAAAAATGATTTCCATCCAATATATGGTAAAAATTCACTACCTAGAGATAGATATATCATTTTAAAATTAATAAAGTAAGACTAAATATAATGAGTAAAGGAATTATTTGAATTTAAAATATCAATTCTTGATTTATGAAAAAATCCCAACTACACAGGTTGTAGTTCTAAGAATACATGATGTGTTGGGTCCTATCTGGGTTGTCAGGGGTTTAAAAAAATTATAAGTATAACACACCATATTGGAAAAACACATATTTTGTAGGATTATTCATTCACAATAGGTGTGTACAACTAGAGTATAAGGGTGTAGTAAGGGCCAAGAACTCTATAAACTAAAGTATAACTTCAATTCTTGAGTATACAAACACGAGATGGATACATGAACAAGGACAAGCACCTCGGTGGAACACCAAGTAGAATAGGTAGTCAATTTAGATCACCTAAACTCTATATGTATCTATAATGTTGTTGAGCCATGTACCTCCAGGGAATTATCCAAGTGATGGAGTAGGACCACAGAACTTGTGGTTCCCCTCAGATGTTGTGTACCACTTGGTTCTTTTTTAGAAAACATCAAACTCTCGTATCTCCCTCACAAGGACATGTATTTTGGAATGTTATTTGGATATCATGAGTTTTTTTATCATAGAATTTGATGGGATCCTCTGTTCCAGATTTTGAGATATGAAGTGAAAGGCTCTGGGCTGAGTTCTTATTTATGAGTTCTTTGATGACGTCATTTATCACATAGGATCACGAAATCATTCAGAGAGGAACCCTCTAGATTAAATGGGAATGTCTACTCAACCAATCATGGTGTATTACCCTATAGATTGGACATGACATGGGTCATCTAGGTTCTAGTGTGTAACCCTCCTACGGAGACATGACATAGCTACTCTTGAATTAGTTACCAGAACCCTCATGTTTTCACATGGCATGGGTTCTCTACCAACCTATCAAAGTGGTACCCTCCTATTGGGATAGGGAATGGGTCCTCAATATTTTAGAGTAAAACCCTCCAACTTTAATGGGAATGGTTCTTCGATCTACCATTAGAGTGGAACCCTCCAACTGGGAAGGCGTTTCATTCTCTATCGACCATTAGATTAGAACCCTCCTGTTGAGACATGGTAAAAGACCTCTATTTATAAACTCAATGTAACCCTCCAGTTACATTAGGTAATGATTCATCTATATAAAAATGGTGGACCCTTGACTATGTGGAACAGTGTTGAGGTGTGCCTTGAATTAGATTTTTTTGGTTTGGAAGATGTATGAGATAGTTGGTATTGTTGATGGAATTTTGAAACTATGGGTGATTCTTTTCTATAGGTGGGTTGTGAGATGGAGATCCCGTTTTCCATCATTTGGGTTACTTTTTACTGATATTATATATATATATATATATATATACACACATCTATATCCATAGCTTTGGATTTTGTTAATCATCGTCCATAGAATGGGAAGAAGCATTGTGTCGTCCACATACTTCTGTGTTTAGAATCTACTTTTTAGATGAGATTTATCTCCTATTATGTGTGGGAAATACTCAATGTGTAGTTCATCTGCATGCCTTTTTGATCCCCTTATGATTAGATAAGTTCACACTTTCTATAATTGGGGTCGATTTGAAATTTTTGTTTCTATCTAATTCCTTTTTATTCCTATTGTGTCTCTAACTAATCCCTCATCATCTATCAAGTGAGATTATTACTACACGTGTATAGGTTTATGAAAAACCTCAAATCTATAAATATATAATACCAGCAATGTAGTCGGAGTATGTGCATGGTATTAGTGCACTCCGTGAGTTCCAACTCCAGATGCCGTTGAGGTTTCAGGACAATCTCGATCCACAAGAATCACGATATTGGATAGATGCAGGGGTATGTATCTTCTAGTTTATTAGGACACTGATGGATCAAGTGTTTTTACAAAAATATATATTTTTTCAGGGATCATCTAGGTTCTATTATATTTTTGTTACCCATATGCACCATGAGTCAACACTCTCATTTTCTGACATCAAGTAGCAATTCTGTGAAGAGTACAACAAATCATGTTTACACTCGATTTGGATTTTGATGCTTATGGAGCTACATCAGGGAAGGATGATATTGGATTTATATATTTCTGGTTTCCAAAACATTACATGTTACTTCTATGGCATGATCGAGGATAGATACTTTCATCAATAAAATGTTGAGTGGGTACTCTATAAACAGATATATGCCTGTGTGGTTTAATTGTGTATCCCTAACTATGACCGGGTGTTGGACCAAGATTTTTTGATAGAGATTTTTCAATTAGAGAGACACTAAGAATATGGAGCTGTAAATGGGATTCATAGAGCCGAGTCTTATGAAGCAGCTACCAAGAGCCAGTCAGAAGGATAACAATAGAGAAGATCCAATTATGATCAAACATAGATGTGTGGTCATGCATTATAGGAACATTGTGGAGTTCCAGTAACTCACGTTGAGGGGTTTTGTTTTACTTGTGAATGGTGATGTCACATATCATTTGGATACTCAACTAGATATTTTAATTGGACAAGAAGGTAGCTAATGGATCATAATGGAAGAGACATCATCCTGATCAGGGATGACTAGATAAAGGGAATAGGGACCAAGGGGTGTATATCAAGAAGAATATGAGGATTATTTTTTGGTGGTGGAAAAATCTATGAGTCTTTTTCCAACCAACACCACTAGGAATCCCATGTAAGGCTCAGGGAGAAATCAGTTGAGGCTATAAGAAAATTCATACTCTAGAGGCTTATAACCCCACACAATATGGGATGATCAGAAGTATTATATTTTTATTTTCTACTATCGATTCAGTATTTGTAGAAATTATTTATAGTCATTCAATAATCTCTATACTCTAGGTGCGATAGTTGGAGCTCCCAGTTTAGGTGTTATCCTAACAGCTTAGTCTTGAGGTTCAAATAAGGAACAATATTTCGGTAACTTTTTTCTTCCTCACATGAGATATATCTCTTTGTGGATTGAGGTTCACATGGGACATTTTGGTCATCACAATGAATCCTAATTATTTAATCATGTGTATGGATTGGTTATCCATGGTCCGAGCCCAAATTGATTGTCACCACAAATGAGAAAGATGCATTTACACTGATTGGACGATATTTTTCATTACATGTGATAGAGATATCTCAGATAGATGAGTGGGTTCTGCGAGTAGGAGGCTATGTCCCCTCATCCATAAGTTGGATAGTTTATGCATTGGTGTAACATACTCTTCCAAGATCTAGATTCCTTTAGTTAAGTAGGATTATATGTATTCCTTCCCCGAGGACATCTCCGAATGACCTCCAAGGTGGAATATTGACTATTTTATCGACTTGAATCATGGGACTACTTTGATATCTTAAAATTTATATTCGATGGTCACTATCCAGCTCTTTGATCTATAGTTTATGTCGGAGAACCTATGAGAGTAATGTTTCATTAGGACCAGTGTGTCCCTATGGGAATATCCAATGTATTTAATGATAAAGGAAGATGATGTCCTATGTCTTTCAATTGATTATTGTCACTAAAACTAGGAAATGATGAAGATCATGTACACATTTCTGAGTAGTGATGACCTACTTCACTAGTTGGGAGGTGTGGGATGATTCTTGAAGATCAATCTCTTTTCTGGTTACCACCAGTGGTGTAACGACCAAAACTTTTATTAATGTAAATCCATATTGATCTAATTAAATGAATTATTATGTAAAATCAATTTATAACATATCCTCTTAGTTGGATTTATTTTTTTGGGTTTTAAATTACCATTATGAATATTGATATTTGATAATACTGCCATCAAACAGTGATCACATGATTAGTATAAATATAGGGCTTTCAAAAATCCAATTTACTTAGAAAAAGGAAGTGATGGCCTCATCCAGTAGAATTTCTCCATATGAAGCCCATTTTTTCATAGCTCATAAAGAAGGTGGAATCATTGGGATTCTCTCTTTCCCAATCCGAATCTGAGATTCAACACTTTAAGTTGGAATGGAATCACTTACGGGATAATTGGATGTTGAAAGGGATTACCACCCAAGCGATGTAATCTGAGCCACCCAAGAGTCTATCACCATCGGACACCTTACCCTTCATTATTATGTAGGTGTTATATTGGGTTATGTAACTATATTGTAGTACTATGATTATACACATTATTTTTTTATAGATAATATAATTTCATTTTATTATTGTTAGATTGTAAATTGTCTTTTAAATCAAAAAGAGAATTTTAAGTTTATTAAGAAATATATTTAGATGAAAAAATAGATTTTTGGATTACATAATATTTTATTTAAATATTATTACTATATTACTTTTAATATAATATAAATGACCATATAATTATTATTAATATGGTGGTTATTTTTATTACGGTTTGAATGATATTTTTGTCAAAACCCATGAATTTTCGATAAATGTTGGTTTTTATTTTACAAGTAAAAATTCAAACATTTAAAAAATTATTTAGATAAAATAAATATTATATTTTGATTCAGGACGTCAATGTTATCCAACGGTGAATTATTCATAATTTTCTTAGATAGTCAAATTTTTGGGTAAAAATTAAATACTATCTAAATATATAATGTGTTTTATGACATCATAATTACCCAATAGTAATTAAATAAAAAACTATAAACATTATTTTGGGCCATTATATGTTTTACCATTAAAATAATGTGATTTTAGGTTTGTTTTATTTATTTTAGAATCATTTAGTGGACCCTTCAGGAATTATAAAATATTTTAACTTCTTAAATTAATTACCATGAGTGTGTGACTCACCTCCTCATAACAAAGATGAATATTTTAAGATGTTCAGACATTGGCCTTATCAAATAATTTTTTCCACTCCCATTTTTAAAAAAACATGGAAAAACAATTTTCTAGTTTTTATTTTTTATTATTTTAATCTGTTGTGTCCCAAACCTAAATAATACAGAATTATCTCTCTTTTCATATAGAAACCAACCCAAGATCTCACTTCCTCTTCACTAAAAGCCTTTAGATCTCGACCAACCTCGGCCCTAATCTCTCTATAATCCTACCAAGGCGCCCTAATCACCCATGATGCCTCTCTCAAGCCCCTCCCAATCCTTTGGGATCACATTTCCAAGAAAGGGATTCCTTCCTTCTTCATTTTATCAATGTTCATTAATATCTTTATGTCCTTTTATTTTTAATTATAAATGTCGGAGGTTGATTTAGAACCACCACCATACATTTCTCCTTATATTTTAATTATGGGAGATCCTTTTCTCTCTCATTAATACCATTCATTACACTTGTTACCATGCTGAAATTCCATAAGGAATTTCTCTCTTCTCATATACATACAAGAAATTATTTTGTATTATGAATCTAAATTCCATTACATATATTGGTAAATTTATCTATATGAAACCCTTACTATCCATTTTATTTACATATGATGAGACATGTCCTTCTCTCTCATCAACCTTTTTTTAATTCTTATGTCACATCATTATGCACCCGAAATTGCACCACGGTTTTCAAAGCCAAGTCATTGTGTAGTGAATACCGTGCCCATTCCAATATCATGGGTATTAAACATTACTCACATATACTCATTGGTTAGACTGTTTATTGTATTTATTCAACATTACATTATCATGGAATAAATTATGATGTTTAATGATTCCATATTTTATGATTCATGTGGTACACATATGCACGAAATGAAATGTTTAAGAAGGGTGTGCCTGGATAGAGCTCCAATGCATTGGTTAAACATTATTATCATGATACATCAATTGAAATTATGGTTTACTCATGATAATTCAAGTGAAATGAGGTTTTACTCATGCACCATTTGCAATGATCCTTTCATCATGATTATACCATGTTAATTGTTGTTTCCACGTTTCAATGTTATGATAATCATGTTATATCATGCATTTATGTTCATGTATATTTTATACTCCATTGACATTCCTACATCATAGCATGTATTGTATTATTCATGTTATTCCTTATTTACTCCATTAATAGACTTTATAGATCACCTTTTTCTTATACATGTCCTTGGGTTATCCCATGCATTTCTATGTACGAAGGAATGTTATGTTCATGTAAAAGATGGTTTCAATAAAGTTGTTGTGTATTATATTCTAAGTGGTTATGTAATGTTCCTAAGCCCCAAATACACCATAAATATCTATATTCCATGTTGTATCAATTGAATATATTATGAAATAAATCATTTTTATGTGTGTAATAAAGAACATAGTTGTTATAGATGGTATCAAAGGATATGGTTAGATATTTTTGGGATTAAGATTAGAAAACCCTAGTGAAATCTATAGGGATAGGAATAATTATAATAAGAACATCCATGAATTTTGGTGAGTATTAATTAAGTGGTTTATCTATATAATACATCCATGTTTGGATATAGGCAGAGAGGTGGCTCTGGAACAAATATACCTAGGAGGGAAAACTATGACAAGGGGTTTCGGGCGTGACCTAGTGTATCGTGGTTCAAAAAATGGGCCTTGATGCACTCTTGGTTACAACACTCCTAGTTTATATTCTGTGGAAAAATCAAAAGATTATTATGAACCATTATTAAGGTAATTAAAAATAATTCCCCTTAAAATGTATGTTTCAAAGTAGATCATGGATAACATATATTGAAGCCTATATATTTATAAGTTAAGGAAATAAAAGTTATTTATAATTCATTGGTTTTTTCCCTTGGATTATCCTTTTTGTGTTACCCCTAACATTCCTTTTATTTTAGCCAATGTCTGGTAATAGGGGGACTGAGGTTAACAGATGATGTGAAGATCAATGTGATGATTGTTCTAATTAGATGCCCAGTCCAATGGGAGCAGGAATCATAACTTTATCATGATACTCTCTCAGGTAACAAAATCTCTTAATAGAAACATGGGTCAAGAGTAATGTTCAACCCCCCCCCCCCCTATGAATGAAAAATTTACAATCGAGAGCTTCATGAGAGAAAGGAATCCTACTGTTAGTGGATCATCTGATCCCTCATTTGAAGAACAATGGATCAACTCCATTGAAAAGATATTCTCCATCCATTGAAGTTTTGAACAACAGAAGGTTCTTGTGGCTGCTTATCATATAAAGGGTGAAGATTATCAATGGTGGACATTGATAAAAATATGAATCTTGAGGAGGAGATCACGGTGTTCGAATGGAAGGATTTGTAGAAAATGATTGTTGATTAATTCTTTCCATGCACCCTCCAACTTAAGATGGAAAGGGACTTCATTGACCTCATGAAAAAAGACAACGAATCCATTATAGAATACAAGGAAAACATCAAAAGGCTAGCACGATATGCCTCGGAATTTATCATTACCCCAAATGTAGGGTTGACCTACTCTTTGGTGTTCTGAAACCTTGCCTACATAAAGCCATGTAGATCCATGGCTTTGATAGCTATGAGTAAATTATTCGATGTGCCCTCAAATTTGAAATAGAGATCAGAAAATCACAGAGGTATGATGAGAATAAGAATCGATATGTGGAATTCAATTTTAGTGGTCCAATGGATAAATCCAACGGTGGTATGAAGATCTGGCACCCCACTTGCCAACGGTGCAGAAAAAAGAACCCCATAAATTTCATTATGGGGATGAGAAAATGATTTAGGTGTGGAATAGAAGGGCACCTAACCATTAAATATCAACAAGAGTAAATCATGGCTACGACAGAGGAGATGAAGGCTTCATTCGACACTCAACGAGTTGTTCATTGAATCAACTACATAAAACCAGTGCACCATAACAATCAGTGCCCAAAGCTAATGGTTTTTGGAGCTAACCAACAACCTCAAAGGCAGCAAGGACAAGATTCATCCATCAATACCACCGAAGTGAACCCCGAAAATGAAGTGGTGATAGGTACACTAGTTATTCATTCAAGAATCATGAACATACTTTTTGATTTTGGTTGTATGCATTATTTTTTGTCCTGAATGATTAGTAGAACAATCTCAACAACACCAAAAATCATAGAAGTAATGATGTTGGTGAGTATGGAAAATGGGTCAATCATTGAATCCCATTATTTTAACTCTCCACTATCATAATTTTTGGATTTATTTTCTCAGTGAACCTCTTCATACTCCCTCTGGTGAAATTTGATGCAATTATCGGCATGGATTGGATTTTTTTATATATAGCCAATATAAATTTCCATGAGAGGGAAATCACTCTCCATATTAAGAATCGACCCCGGATTCTTTATAAGTGCAAGAGGAAGATTAATATTCTTTAGCACCATCATCACAATATTGGATATTACTACCATATGAGCATGGTTATCTACCTCAAATGATTTATTCTAAGGAAGCAACCATCTTTAAAGACAATCCTATAGTGAGGGAATTTTCATAAGTGTTTCCTAATTAATTTCCTAGTCTTACTCCTATAAGAGATGTTTCATTATCAATTGGAATTATACATAGGGAATTCCCAATATCCAAGACTCCATATATAATGGTTATTCTAGAGATTGAGAAGCTGAAGAAAAAACTACAAGAGAATATGGATGAAGGGTTTATACGCCCATGTGCATCAAAATGGGGGACACTAGTCCTCTTCATCAAGAAGAAGATGGGTTAATGCCCCTCTGCATTGATTATTAGGATCTCAAAAAATTATAAATAAAGAAAAAGTATCCTCTGCCACAAATTGATGACTTGTTCAATTAGCTACTTGGAGCGCAATATTTCTCCAAGGTAGATTTGCGGTCGGGATATTACCATGTAAGGGTGATGAAGGAGGATATCCCCAAGAATGATTTTTGTATAAGTTATAGAAACTATGAATTCATAGTGATGCATTTCAGACTCACTAATGCTCTAGAAAATCCTTAAGGACTTCATGAATAAATTCTCTAGATATTATCGTGACAAATCTGTGGTAGTGTTTATAGAATATATTCTAATATAATCCAAAACCAAGGAGGAGCATGAAGAGCATCTAAGAACTATACTAGAGACTGTGTGAAAGGAGAACCTCTATGAAAAGTACAACAAGTGTGAATTCTAGTTATAGGAGGTCTGATTCATAGACCATATCATCACAAGTAATGGTTTATCTATGGATCCATCCAAGATAGCTTCAATACAGGGATGCTCGAGGCCAACAACGGTAATGGATATTCATAGCTTCATGGGGTTATATGGATATTATCGTTGAGTTCTGAGATACTTTTTCATGATTTTTCAACCCTCATACCAAGTTACCTCTGAAGGGTGTAATATTTTCTTGGAGTGATAAATTTTAAAGAAGCTTCAAGGATTTGAAAAGGTGGATTATCACTACACCCATTCTCACATTACACAAAAGTGGATAAATTTTTGTCATATTTAGTGATGATTCAAAGAAGGGCATGGGTACCGTGTTGCTGCATAATGACAAATTAATTTCCTATACATCAAGAAAATTGAAAGATTAAGAGAAAAACTATCCAACACATGATCTGGAGTTGGCTACAGTGATCTTCTCTTTAAAAAATTAGTGGAATTGCCACTATGGGAAGAAGTGGGAAATATAATTGGACCACAAACTCCTCAAGTATATATTCACATAGAAAAAGTTGAACATGGTCCAACAAATATGGGTGGAGCTGATCATAGAATATTACTACACAATCCTTTACCACCCTTGGAAAGCGAACAAGGTGGCAGATGATCTATGATGAAAGGACCCAATGATTATATCATTGATGAGAATTGAAAAGGATCCAATATGTTTGACATGATGCTGATGGACATGGGAATCATAAAGAAGGGAACATCACCAATCCTTTCACAATTTATTACTCAACCGTCTATTTTGGAATGGTTAAAGGATGATCAAGTGTATTATGTGGGAATTTTGAAGAAATTAGAAACTATCAGGAAAGGAAAATCCTTAGATTTCAATGTTAATGAAGAATGAATTGTGTGATTTGGGTCTATAATACGTTCTTCAACAAATCTAGAGTTAAAGATGGATGTTTTTTATGATGCACATAGTTCAAATTTCACTATTCACATAGGAAAAAAAGATGTATCGAGATCTACAAGAGAATTATTCCTGAGATAACATGAAGAAGGAGATCACTGAGTATACATCAATTTTACTAATGTACCTAAAAGTGAAAGCTAAGAGGTATAAGTCTATGGGGATGATGAAAACATTACCCATACCAACATGTAAATGAGAGAAAATCACCATGTACATTGTCATAAGACATCTGAATACAGCCAAAGGAAATAATGCTATATAGATTTTTTTGGATCATCAAACAAATACTACACAATTCATTTCTATTCAAGAGGATTTCTCACTCGATCAACTGGAATGGATATACATCATAGATGATGTAAGGCTAAACAGAGTACCTCTATATATTGTATCTGATCAAGATCCATGATTCACCACTATGTTTTGCAAGATTCCTCAACACACTATGGATACAGAGATGAATATCAGTATGGCTTATCAACCTCAGACTAATGGCCAATATGAGAAGACTACCAAAACACTTGAGGACATGTGGAGAGAATTCTCAAGGGACTTCAGAGGAACATGGGACCAACATCTCCCTCTTATTGAGTTTCCAAATAACAACAGTTTCCACTTAAGCATCAAAATTATTCCTCATGAATCCTTGTATGGGAAGAGGTTAAGAATACCGGCATGTTGGGATAAATTTATGGAGGGAAAACTCCTAGATCCATAGAAGGTTGATGAAATGGTGGAGAAGGTTAAGACTATCCAGCAGCACATTAAAGCTGCTCAGGGTCGACCAAAGAGATATGATGTTAATTATTTATGAGACCCAGAGTTTGATTTCGGAGGCATTTTATTCCTCCACATATCACAGTGGATGAGGATTATGCAATTTGATATAAATGGAAAGCTTATTCCAAGGTACATCGACCCTTTTGAGATACTTGATCACATTGGAGTAGTGGACTATCGACTAGCACTCCCACCGAACCTATCTCAAGTTCGTGATGTATTCCACGTATCACTCTTGAGGAAGTACATTCATTACCCATCACATGAACTCAATCTATAGGTGGTACCATTGGAGAATGACCTCTCCTATGAATAGTAGTCAGTGATGATCTTAGATCTTAGAGAAAAAGATCTACGAAATAAGATAATTCCCCACGTCAAGGTGTTGTGGAGAAACCAAATTTTTGAAGAAGCAGCATGGGAAATAGAGTAACTGATGAAGAAGAGCTAACCACATGTATTTTTGTGTGGGAAAATGAAATTTCGAGGGTGAAATTTTGTAAGGGGGAAGATTTTAACGACCCAATCTTTTATAAATGGAAATTCCTCTTGATATAATTAAATGTCTTATTGTGTAAAATAGTTATATAACATACGCACTTATTTGGATTTCTATTTTTGGATTTTAAAATACCAATAAGATTTGTGATCATTTAATATATTGGTGTTAAATAGTGATCACATGATTAGTATAAATATTGGGCTTTAAAAATTCCAATTTACTCAGAAAAATTAATTGATGTCCCCATCCTGTAGAATTTCTCCATACGAAGAACATTTTTCAGAGCTCATAAAGGAGGTGGCATCATTGGGAATCACTCTTGACCAAGCCCAAACTAAGATTCAATATGTTAAGCTCGTACAAAACCATCTACGAGACAATTCTAAGTTGCTAGAGATTTCCATTTGAGTGATGTTATTCGAGCCACCCCAAGATTTTGTCAACATCGCACACCTTACCCTTCGGTCTTATGTGGGTGTTATAAGGGGTTATGTAATGAGACCCTAGTATTATGATTATGTACATTATTTTTGTATTTAGAATATACTTTAATTTTATTATTGTTACTTTGTAAATAGTTTTTGAAGAAAAATCACTTTTCTATTAATTAAGAAATCAATTTTGATGAATTAATGGATTTTTGAATTTATTAATATTTCAATTAAATATTATTACTAAATTAGTTGTTATATAATATAATTACCATAAAATAAATATGACCATTATTTTTATTTTTATTAAGGTTGGAAAACTATTTTTTTCAAAACCCATGAATTTTCGATAAATGTTGATTTTTATTTAAAAAGTTAAAAAATTTCATATTTAGAAATTATTTTTGATAAAATGAATATTATTTTTTGGAATTAGTATGTTGAAATTATCCAATGGTAAATTTTTCATAATTTTCTAAGACAGTCAATTTATTTGGGTAAAAATTAAATACTGTTTAAATGTTTAATGTGTTTTATGACATCATAATGACCGAATGGTAATGTAATAAAATACGATAAACATTATTTTTGGCCAATATATGTTTTAACATTAAAATAACGTGATTTTACACTTTTTATTTATTTTACAATTCATTAGTGGACACTTCAAGACTTATAAAATGTTTTAAATTTTTAAATTTATGTCCTAGACAGTGTGACTCACCTCCATATAAGCAAGCCTATTATTTTAAGAAGATCGTACATTTGAATTGTAAAATATTAATTTCCACTCCCATTTGGAAAAAACCATGGGAAAAACCATGGGATGTTTTGTTGTTTTGATTAGTTTAATGTGTGGTGTCCCAAACCTAAATAATAAAAAATTATCTCTTTTTCCCTATATAAACCCTCCCAATCTCTCACGTCATATTAACTAAAATCATTTTTATATCAACCAAACTCTTCCATACTCTCTCTAGAATCCTCGCAAGGGACCCCAACATCCCAAGAAGCCTCTCTCAAGCCCCTCCCAAGACTTCAGGATCACACTTCCACGTATGGAATTCCTTCCTTCCTCATTTTGATGAATTCTCATTTCACGTCGTTATGCTATCGAAATTGCACCACGATTTTCAAAGCCAAGTCATTGTGTAGTGAATACCATGCCCATTTATCTATCATGGGTATTCACCTATATGTACATTTACTCATTTATTATTAAGGTTTGTGTATTTATTCTGAATTCCTTTATCATGGATTAAATGGTGATGTTGAATGATTCCATGTTGTATGATTCATATGGGACACTTAAGCATGAAATGAAATGTTTAAGAAGGGTGTTCTCGAATAGAGCTCCAATGCATTGGGTAATGATTAGTATCATGATTAGTCAATTGAAATGAGTGTTTACTCATTCTAATTCATGCTTAATTATATTTTTCTAATTCTCCATATGCAATGTTCCTTGGCTCATGAAAATACCATTTTTACTATTTTTTCTACATTTCCATGTTACGATAATCATAATATGTCATGCCTTTGTGTTATTGTTTCTCTTAGTCTCTATTGATATGCCTACTGCCAAAAATGTATTGTATTCATCATGTTATTCCTTGTTTACTCCCTTACTAGGCTTTATAGCTCACCATTTTCTTGTGCATATCCATGGGTAATCCCATGAAATGTTAAGTACGAATGAATGTTGTGGTCATGTAAAAGAAGTTTTCAATAATGTTGTTTTGTTTTATGTTCTAAGTTGATATGTAATGTTCCTAATCCACAAAGACACTAGACCTCTTGGTCTTCCATGGTGTATCAATTGAAGATTTTATGTAATAAATCTTGTTATATGTGTTGTAAAGTGTAGGGTTTCCATAAGTGGAGTGTTTTTTTGCCTTAGATTCTAAAAAAAGAATTCCATGTTCACATAATACACAATGAGTTCTCGATTAAGCCATTTGTTATAAATAATTTCCCAACCATGTTTACAAAATTGATGAACCATATCTTATGGTTTTACTTGTACCCGTTTTTGGTTGTTTTAATCAATGAAATACTCATCTACTATTCATCAGAGGATGAGCATGCAGAGTTCTTGGGGATAGTTCAAGATTTTATTTGGGAACATCAGCACTATCATAAGATCTCGAAGTCATCGTTCATGATTCATGATGGTTACATCATGGGGAATTTAGTTTCTAAGTGTGTGTTAACTGTGTACTAACAAATTACTTATGGGGTGAAGTCATGGGAGCCTCCCAAGAATGTGCTTAAGGTATGGATCTTTCATGGCTTGGTCGGGTACTACAAGTGGTTTTTCAAAAAAATTCCCATGACTAAAGACACTTTTATTTCCCTAAAAATGAAAGGGGAACCATTTACCAGGAATATGAAGTGACACATATCCTTTGAAAAGTTCAGTATATGGTTGAATATATCTCTTGTGTTGAGACTACCATATTATAGCATGGATTATTTATTTTATTACTCTTCTTCGTGATCTTGTCTTGGATGTTTGTATATGTAGTAGTAGGAAGATATCACATACAAGACTAGGTTGTTGATATACCATGATCAAAGCTATCTAAATCATGACATAGATCTGGTAGTAGTATTCTTCACCATGAGCATGTGGGGGAATTACCTTCTCGGTGAGAAAATTATGGTTTATTCATACTATCATAGTCTCAGGTATGTTTTAACGTATGAGACGTTTACATGATACAATGACGATTGTTGGAGTTCCATCCAGACTATGAATTTGACATAATGTATACTCTAAGGATGGGAATCATGGTATCATATTCCATCAATATTAATTCCAAGGCTTACATAGTGTAGTAGGCTTAAGACTAGTTGGCTTCCAAATCGAAACCCCCTAGTGGAGCAGGACAATATATATTTTCATCATTTGGTGGCGTTGACTCTTCAACTTCTCGATCATGTGAGATAGTCTCGGCTATGAGATATTGATAATTAGGTCTCTATTGACCATATATCCCTAAGAGATTCACTATATGGGTATTATGAAGGAAGAAATCATGTCATTCTTTTTGTGGGATAGATAGTGGTCCCATTCATGATGAGCAAGGAGGTGATGCAAGAGGTCCACACATCTCCCATTATTGTACATCCCGGTTGTGGGAAGATGTATAGAGACCTATAGGGGAAATTTTCCCTGGTATGGCATGAGACAGTGTCTGGCTGAGTTCAACTCATAGTGCATCTCCATTCAATAGGTGAACCCTGGGAATTAGGTTTCGGTATGTCTGTTATAGCCCCTTTTGATACCATAGTGGATGTGGGATGTCATGTCAATTTTTAGTTTTGAAAAGTATTCCAATAATAGAAATAGTCTCTGATTTATCCGGGGTGATATTTTCCTAACTGTTGAGTTCAAAAAACATCCTTATTATCATGTAATATAGTTCAATGGAGAGTTTGGGGAAATTATACTTATGATATATTTTTCAACTTTATAGGGTCACCCCAAAAATTTGTTCTAGTCATCATTAATGGTTAACATTACGACTATAGAGGGTCTTGAAAGAGGAATTCAGGACCTAGATTAGGATGTGTGCAGACATTCACCGCTAGAAAAATGGGTATATTGAGTGCACCATCAAGGTGTTATAGGATATGCTAAGGTCTTATCTGTTGGAATTTTGATAAAGGTGGGATTATCAGTTTCCCTTGGTATAGTTTTCAAACAATATTAGCTACCACTATACCATCGACATGACACCATTTGAGGTCCTATAAAAGAGACCCTATAGGTCTTCTATGTGATGGATTGAGATCATTATGAAATCTAATGTGGGTCCAGAGTTGGTGCAGGTGATGATAAAAAGGTCCAGGTCATCAGTGAGTGGATTATAATGGGCGTGAGAAAATAGAAATCATACACAGATTGATATCACTGGCCCTTGGAGTTCATGTATAGAGACCATGTAATCCGATGTGTCCCACAACAATGAGGATTGTAGTGGATTTTCTATATGTGAAATCTTTCCCTGAGGTTTATCAGGCCATTCAAGATCTTGGAGAGGGTTGACAAGTTTTCTTATCACCTCACCCGACCCCCAGTATTAGAGAGTTCAAACCATCTCCTATGTGTGGCGGTTGAGGAGATATGTATATAACCCCAAGAACATCATTGACATGGGTGAGATGGACATCAGGGATTGATCCACTTTTATAGAGCACCTGATGTTCATTGAGGATCAACCGAAGAGGACCCTACATGAATGTATCATCCCTTTGGTTCACATTTTTTGGCATCACAATAATGTATAAGAGTTATCATGAGAGTGATAGAGCCAACTGTGGGATCATTTTCCTAAGATTTGTATTTAGTTTTTTTTATGTTGAAAATAGTGAATGAGAAAATTTTGAAGATATACTTTTTTAAGACTTTGAAAATTCAAAAATATATTTTTGGAGCTGTGTCATGAGACGACATGCAATTCTGAGTCCCATTGTTCCTAGAAATAATTTTTGTAATAATATTAAATATTTTTCATATTACACGAATATGGTTTTCGAATACAAAATTCTCTAAATATTATAAAAAATATTGGATCAAAAATCTAAGACAACAATTGAGTTCAAAAAACATTGTTTTTCCTAGGCATGACATAAAATATATCGGTGCGGGGAATTCAGATAAAATTTATGTTGGCCATACATTTAGTGTGTTAAATAAATTATTGATTTAATTAATTAATTAAATTAAATTAAATGGATTACATATATAAAATCACCAATATGGATAATTATCCAGGGTTATCGGCATAAACCCCAGTAATAATCCATATCATTATTCCTCCATCCAGCAGCAAATTGTATTTGACGATAATAAATCTTTGTTTTCATGTGGTTAGGGATGTAGTGAATGCAACAACTTCTTCCATTCATTGGTGAGCTCATTATTCAATTAAAAACAAACCAATATCCATGAATGAGTTTTCAATTTGTTTATTATTACTTTTTTATTACATTGAATGAGAAAAATCATCAATTCTATGGTCTGTGCCAATGGTTGATACTTCTCTTGCTCATATATAACAATTTATTTGGTTATTCAATTTTGATGGAACCCTGGATATCCCAATACATGATCTTTGGCCATGCAGTCATGGAAAAATAAATTAATGGTGTGTTATTGTTTCTTAATACAACAATTTTTTCAAATTCTTCATCGGGTGGACCCCACGGTCCTGGTTCATCATTGTCAGGTGGTACCTAGCCCAATCGAACTCATGGAATCATGAAACATTCATGTGAGGGGAAGATTGACAAACCACTGTTTATTTTGGAATGATTATACTTTTTGAATTATCTTTTTGATGATCATCGTTAAAATGGGATGGATAATGAGCCAGATATGAACGAAGTGTATGGGTTACGTGTGGGATGAATCAATAACTTATTTCCAACCAATAAATGGTATGGATCCACTGGATATAGATATATATATATCATTTTTTGATAAGAAAAATGTTATAATTGATTGAGGAAAGGTTGAATATATCATGAAAATAACATATCTGGAATTCAATAAAAATCCATACTATATGTCATTTTGTTCTAGCGACACACGACATGTCTGGACATGGTTTCACCTACTTGTCATTCATTGAATTATAAGTATCACATGTTGTGTTGGACCCCCCACATGACATGTAACCTTATAATGGAGTACTCTGCATGTTCTCTATGATTACACAAGAATTTGAATAGCCTGGCATAGCATGTACCAATGTATAGAGACACATATTGCCTACATAGACACATTATGGATACACAAAAATGACTAATAACCTGGGTGGGACCCCATGTGTCTTGGGAACAATATATAAATCCCCTAATAACTATGTTTCTCTAAATGTTTTCATATCCATGTACCTCTAGGGACTCATACAGGTCACATAGTGAGACAAAACACAGTGTGGGGCCCCTCACACACCGTGTACCCCTTAGTACATTTTTATAAATATTTAAAATCTCATATCTCCATAGTTTGGACTTAGATTTTTTATCATGAGTAGCATATACCAAGTGTTTTTTCATGTGTAATTTTTTGTTTCATCTTTTTCGGAATTTGAGATATGATGATAGATGTTTCATGTAGTGCACCTATTCTAGTGATGGATGACCATTATAGTTATCATGGAGGATCACTAGTGGCTTTTAGAGTGGAGCCCTCTAGTTGGGCTGGGCATGGGTCCTCAACTAATTGGGGTGGAACCCTACTACTGGGATAGTGAATAGGTCCTCCATTTTCTATAGTAGAACCCACATGCGAAGATATAGTTGGGGTCCTCTACAATCAGAGAGTGGAACCATCCTATTGGCACACGTTATGTGTCCTCTACCAACCTATTGAAGATGAAGCATCCTACTATGACATGGAATGGGTCATCCATAATTCCAATTGAAACCCTCAAACTGGGTTGGGAAGGAGTCCCCTATATTCCATTAGTGTGGAACCCTCCTACTAGACAAGACACGGTTCATCTTTTAGCTATTTGAGCAGAACCATCCTTTTGGGACAAGGTATAGATCTTATATATATCCACTATGCTGATACCTCCTGTTGTACTGGGGATTGGGTCCTCTTCATAATAATTATTTCCCATTTATTGTGGGGCACTATGAGGAGGCATTGACTAACTTTAATGTTTTATTCCTAGAAGATATATGATATGCTAGTAATTATTGATGGAATTTTTAAAACAGTGGTAAATATATTTATGGGTTGTGTTGTGATATAGAGATCCTTTTTCTCTATCATTTGTTCTTATTTTTAATAATCATATATATATATATATATATATATATGTATTCATATCATTGGGTCTAGTTACTCTCCTTCCATGGGATGTAAAGACACATGGAGTAGTTGACCACCTTTCTATGTTTATCTATAATGCCCAGACCCTAGTTACCCAGAGTCAGTGAATTATTACTTAGCATTGAAATGATCACAAGAGAACAGTTCTCGAAAGACATATTAGTTTAGTTTCCTTGGATGTAATATATAAAAACATAAATTTTACATTAAATTATGACTTAAAAACAACAACAACATTGTGTCCCCTTTGAACACCCTTATACCTCTTAGCCTATCCCTGCAGGTCGATTATAATATACTTCTTCACATCATGGGAAAAGGAAAACATAAGGAATGGGTGAGCTCATATTCTTAGTATGGATAAAAATATAGCTGAAACATCCATAAATAAGAAAAAAATTAAGGCAATGTATGAGACTACAACACAAGCCTTTTAAACTAAAACATTAGTATAATATTGAAAATACAAATCAAATAATGTCATTTACTTATTCACATGAATATTCAACTAGTCGAATAATCACATGTAATATCAATATATAATTTCATAATGATGGAATTCATAATGATGGACATCATAACCATATAGTCCAGGCCTAATGCCAAAAATACAAATAAGATTTTTTCAAGTCCTTTTCAAAAGACACTTGTTTGTCACATGAGACCTCCTGATGCCTCGAGGAGCTGTAGAGGGATCCACCCTTCACTTACTATGTCCAATGCATTCCTCATATGAAATGGTTGAAACATAATCCAAACAATCATATTAAAATTGTCATACGAAATGTAAATATTGTAACCACAAACCATGAATGGTATAAAAAATAGCACATCCACAGTAAAAAATAACACATTCAATACAATATAGATGATTTTATTATAATAAATCAACCTGAATCATGAATAATGAAGTATATTGACATATATGAAAATAATTGGTAAAACTATTTGAGATAAATATCCCCTTTTTCATGAAAACATTTAAAAGTATCAGTATTTATAAAGAAACTATTAAAAATAGATTGTTGAATCAATGTATCCCATACCACTTTGAAACTATTAATATTAATTTTAATTTTAAAACATTAATGTACATATGATTAAATCCTTAACATAATTTTTAAAACATAGACATTAATGAGAGTGATTTATAAAATAAATCATTAAATCATTTAAAATGATATTTTGTTTAGAGTTCCTAACCAAATGAGAGATTCTTGAATAAAAAAAATTTAGGTAAAAAAAATTTATAATATCATGATAATAAAGTTATTCATGACATATTACTTCAAATTACTATATGTACACCACATAAAAGTGAATTGGCGCATAACAACAAAGAAGTCTCAATGTTATATAAATTAAGATGAAATCCTTTATAAAGATCCTATCCTTAGTTTAAGGATAAATAAATGACATAATTATGTGTGAAAATTATAAATACACTCAACATGATTTGATATTCTATTTAAATAAATCTGAGGACATTAACACATATTCTTGTAATCACAACACCAATGACTTGGATGTTTAACTCTATGAATGGAAATTGTGTAAAGATAAATCTTATCAAGTTCTTATCGACGACATGAGAATTTATCAATGGAGTGATTATGTGTATAAAAAGTATATCTGAAAAAAGGGAAGTAGAAATTACTAGAGAAATAAAAAAATAGTGATTTCACACCAGACAGCCCCCCACTCACCCCAGACAGCCCCCACCCCTAGGACAGCCCCACACACCACCCGTAAAACCCGACCACACCCCAGACAACCCCACGCACCACCCGGACAGCCCCCACCCCCCATATATCCCCCACCTCCATCATAGGCACGGTGTGACTGGTATCACTCAATTTGTCTCACTTTTTTTTGAAATGGAAAACATTTTAAGTGAAAACAACAACTGGCATATGGAAAATCTTTACAAGGTTACACATATATTCTTGAAATTAAGGGATTAAAAATAAAATATGGTCCATTGGTAATACATTATTAGAAAAAAAATATTCACAAGGAATATATTGAAACAAAATGGGTTATAGTATATATAGAAAAACATGAATTATATTAGGAATGAGTCTCGATATCAAATCATGAACATGCACCAACACTAATGTTCTAATTCTCAATCATGGTTCGTTCATTCTATATAATAATATACAATAAATAAATATCATATATTGATTTCATATTAAACGTATGAACACTCAAGAATATTATATAACAAATTGGTCAAAAAGTCTACACAAAGATTATTGAAAAATAAGTTTTCAATTCTCATAAAAATACACCAATGGCGAGGAATACATATGGTGACACCATAGCCCCATGGATCCCTCAATCCCATCCTCAAACAGTGGTTTCTAGGACCAAACCAAATTCCCTTTGGGAACCCAATTCTAAATACTTAAATGAATATTCATACCTACTACCCATGATGGTGATTCATCTCACATCACACCCAGAAGAGAAAATTACAATTAGCCACATAACCCCTTATTCTAATTGAAAAGTCTATGAGAAACATGTAGGTTATTCTGGTAACCCATATCATATGTCGATATGGGCCAATGTTTCCCACTAACTCATCAGGAACCATTTATACATGGATAAATAATCATTAGAGGAATATAAACATCCCATGTGCTTCCTATAACTCATCCTAGGTCTATGAACATGACCACTACAATTTTCTATCATATGGGTATCATGATCCTTGTCCACTCTAACAATGTTTTTCTATTGGTTTATGATACTCAATGCACTACCATGACTAAACATCCCATGTGCTTCCTATAACATTTAGGTTTTTTCTCATGTTTGTATTGGTGTTGTGGTTGGGGTCGGAATGAAATATAAATTTTGAATACTCTTATGTGTGTTGGTGTTGTGGTTTGAGTGAGGAATGAATTCTAAATTTTGAATACAGTTATGGGTGTTATTTAATTTCCTATAACATGTAGGCATTTTCCCTTATGGGTGTCATTGCATTTGAATTTCTAAATTTCTAAATTTCTAAATTTCTAAATTATAGAATGAATTCTACATTTTGAATACATTTTATGGGGATTTTGTATTGGTGTTATTACAGGTCTGGAGAGGGGGAGGTGTGTTTCTATTCTACTGTGGAGCGTGTTGTAGGTCTGGAAAGGGGAGAGGGGCCTGCTGCTGTGGAGTTGAGTAAATATATACCAACGGTTTTCAAAACCATTGGTATAGATTCTATAATATATCTATACCAATGGTTTTGTTATAACCATTGGTATAGGTTAATACCAATAGTTATAACAAAGTTGTTGGTATAGCCTTATGGCTTTCCATATCCCCTCTATACCAACAGTTTCACAAACTGGTGGTATCTATTATATTTTACACACATATACCAATAGTTTGTTGCAAACTATTGGTATACCTTCTATTTTGACACCTATACCAACAATTTTCACAGAACCGTTAGTATATACCTATTGTGACGACATACATGGCCACGGTTGGGGGAACTGTTCGTATACTATATACCAACGGTTTCCAGGCCTTTACCAATGGCTCACAATTGTTGGTATAGTGTAAAATTCTAGTAATTTCTTGAATAAAAAACCCAATTTTAATGGGTCATAATGTAACAAACCAATAATTAATGAAGGAAAATTCCTCTTGGTCTATTTAAATGTCTTCTTATGGTTATGTGAAATGTATGCACTTATTTGGTTTTATGTTTTGGATTTCCAAATACCATTAAGAATTGTGACCGTTTCTAATATATCCATTGAATAGTGATCACATGATTAGTAAAAATATAGTGATTTAACAAATCGAATTTACTCGCACAAAGGGTGTGATGGCCTCATCTAGTAGACTTTACCCATTCAGAACCCATTTTTCGAAGCTCGAAAAGGAGGTTGCGTCATTGGGATTTACTCTTGACCAATCCCAAGCTGAGCTTGTACACGTTAATCTTGAGAAGAACTCACTATGGGAGAAGTGGAAGTTAATAGAGAATATCACCTGAGTGATGTTATCGGAGCCACCCCAAGAGTCTGTCACTATCACATACCATACCCTTCAGTCTTATACGGGTGTTATAAGATGTTATGTAATGATTCACTTTCACTATGACTATGTAAATTATTATTATATTACAGAGAACATACATTATTTTTATTGTTAGTAAATAGTTTTTAAAGCACAAATAGTTTTTTTAGTTAATATTCAACTTTGAAATTTATTTTGATGAATTAATGGATTTTTGAAATAAATATATTTTAATAAAATATTATTATTAATAAATAAATTTTTATTAAATATAAATTATTTCATAATTTTTTGAATGCAACTGTAATTTTTATTAACGTTTGAATGTTTTTTGTCAAAAACCATGAGTTTTTGATAAATGTTAGTTTTTATTTTAAAAGTAAAAATTCACATATTTAGAAAACTATTTAGATAAAATGAATACTATTTTTGTAATAAGGATATTGAAATTATCCAATGGTGACTTTTTCATATTTTTCTGAAACAGTCAAATTTTTGGGTAAAAATAAAATACCATTTAAATATATAATGTGTTTTAAGACATAATAATGACCCAATAGCGATGTAATAAAATATTATAAACATTTTGTTCGGACAATATATGTTTTAAAATTAAAATAATGTAATTTTATTTTTGTTTGATATATTTTACAATGCATTAGTGGACCTTTCAAGGCTTTTAAAACATTTAGTCTGTTTAAATTGATTTCCTTGAGAGTTTGACTCACCTCCACATAAAAACCCATATTATTTTAAGATTATTCGACATTTTCCTTAATAAATATTGTTTTACACTCCATGTTTTCTAAAATCATGGGAAAATCCATGGTCTGGATTGTGGTTTTGATTAGTTTAATGTGAGTTGTCCCAAAACTAAATAATGAAGAATTACCTCTCCTTTCCTATATAAAACCACCCAAGATCCCACTTCCAATTCATTCAAATCATTTGTATTTACACCAAACCCTTCCCTCCTCTCTCTATAATCTTACCTAGGTGCCCCAATCTCCCAACAAGCCTCTCTCAAGACTCTACCATGCTTTCAGGATCACACTTCCAAGTAAGGGATTTCTTCCTTACTCATTTTTGTCCAATTTTCATTATGTTGGTATTCCATTTTGTTTTCAATTGAAAATGTTGGGGTATGATTTATAACCTACCCCATAATTCTCTATATAAGTTTGGATAATGGGTGAACCCTTTCTCTCACATTAATACCTCCCATGTACCCTTGATACCATGCCGAAATTTCGTGAGGGATTTCTCTCTCCAATTCTACATCCAAGTTATTCTTTGGAATTATGCATATAAATTACATTATGTATGATGGGAAATGTATATATATGACCCCCATAATTTACATTTAATTTAAATAATATGATACACACATTTCTCTTTCATCAACAATTTTCATTAATCCTTATGTCACGCCGTTAGGCTGCCGAAATTGCATTGCATTTTTTCAAGCCAATATCATTGTGTAGTGAATACCATCCCCAAGTCTCTATCAAGGGTATTAAATTTTATTCCCATATATATATATATAATTGTACATTCATTTATTTCTTTCAAGATTACTTAATCATGGAATAACTTGTGATGTTGATTGATTCCATGTTATATGATCCATGTGGCACACTTATGCATGAAATGAAATGTTTAAGAAGGGTGTGCCTTGATAGCACTCCAATGCATTGGTTAAAGTATTGTATCATGATACACAATTTGCAATGGGTTTTGACTCATTCTAATTTAATTTCAACAATGTTTAACTCATGATTCATGTGAAATGAGGGTTTAAAAATGCTATACGTGCAATGAGCCTTGCCTCATGCTAATTCCATGTTAAGCGTTGTTCCCACATTTCCATGTTATAATTATCATTCTATATCATGCTTTTATGTTCATGTTTATCTTCTACTCCATTTATATTCCTATTGTATAACATGTATTGTATTACTCATATTATTCCATGTTTATTCTCATGCTGTGATTTATAGCTCACTCTTTTTATATGTATGTCCTCAGGTTATCCCATGCAATGCTAAGTATGAGGGAATGTAGTGGAAATGTAATGGAATTATTTAATAAAGATGTTGTGTGTTTTATGTTCTATGTTGTTAGGTAATTTTCCTAAGCCCCAAAGACACTAGACCTCTC
>CAUJRU010003223.1:0-53890 GCA_963277665.1 Viscum album
ACCAAAAGCTAAATATGGTAGCAACTATGAATCCCAAAATGCTCCTACAAAACCCTGAGATAATAATATATAGTCTAATATCCATTTGTAAGAACCTGGATCTTTGTTTCAGGTATGTTTTTCCATTTCTGGTCATTTTTTAGAAAAAGATGAAAATCTGGAAATTTTCTAAGTACACGTCGTGTACTTTATAAGTACACGCCTTGTAATTTGATGTAGTGACAGGCCGTGTGTTGGCCATGTCTAGGCCACACACATGGTGTGTAGGGGCGATGTGGAGGCTGCTTAAAGTGGAGTACGGAAAGGCCAAGTACATGTCGTGTACCTCAGAAGTAAACACTATGTAGTTTCTTTTTTTCTTTAATTGGACAGGGGTCACGCCTAATCGAAGAAAACACCTTCTTCTCCAGGTTCTTCGACCGAGAGCACCCGTACAGCCGCGAACACCCTCCGAGCCCCTGAGCCTCCATTTACTTGCTGAATCTACCACCATATATTGATTTGAAACCGCAGCAGTGAGATCTTCTTTCTTCTTGAGTCTCATTCCATGATTCTGCCTCTTTTTCAAGATATCATGGGTTGAACGTTTTGTGCGTTCTTTGTAGATATACTCCGTTCTAAGGAGAATCATGGCTTGTGGTCAAAGTATATTTTTCTTCTAGCATCATGGAAGGTGTTTTTTGCCTTACCTTTTGATGTCTTTGAGTTTTATGTGCAAATTCCACAAATACCCATGAACGGGGTACTGTGTGTTTACTGTTTTTCCCTTGTTGTTTTCCTACCTTGCATGTATTCTTGTGTAGAGGTAATTTGATCATGTTTGTGGATAATTTCTAGGCTTGGATGTTTTTCCCATGCCCTGTTCTTGTTACGACCTTTGGTTCTTGTTAGCCTTTGGTCGTTATACCTGTTTTCCATGCCTTGTGACTGTAGGATGGAATGATATTTTTAACATGCTTGTTTTGGTGTATACTGGTTATCCAAGTAGCTATGTAGGTGTACTTTGACCTTATAGCATTATTATGCACTGACTGGCATGGGACTATGAGAACCTGGTGCTATAGACTATAAGGGATAAACTGAGTGTGCTTCCCAGAGTGTCTTGGACATTATAGACTACAGGGGATAGACCGAGTGATCTTCCCAGAGAGTCTTGGATATTATAGACTACACGAGGGTAGACCAAGTGAGCTTCCCCAGAGAGTCTTTACTTTTTTGAATTTCTTTAAAATCGTTCTAGGCTAGAGAAGGAATTGACTGAGTGAACTTTTTTAAAGATTCTATGATAGACTTGAAACTATAGGAGGATTGACCGAGTGAGCTCCTCAGAGAGTTTCTATAACTTGGGGCTATAAGAGGGTTAGACCATGTGATCTTCCTCAGAGAGTCTCTGATTACCCAAGAATATAAGGGGAATTGACTAAGAGAGCTTTCCCAGAGAGTCTTATAATTGCGTATGACTAAACCAGAGGGGTTAGGCCGAGTGCACTGCCCAGAGGGTTGTTGGTACTTCTTGGATAGGACCAGAGGGGTTGGCTACGAGTACTTCCCAGAGGGGTTCCTATTGTGGTTATTTGTTTTCTTCTATACTTCTTGTTGTTCTGTGTATTGATTACTATTGCATATCATCGTGTTACTGCTTACTGATTACTGCCTACTGTTTACTATTACTGTTCATTGCTTACTGTACTATTAACTGCCATATGCTCACTGACTGTTGGGAACAGATTTTTGGGAGGTTGCCTATTGGGATTTAGTCTCATACCCTGTTTGGGATATGCTTTTGGGCCCAAACAGACTATTTTGTTGCAGGTATAGACAAGGGAAATCACCCTTCGACTTCGGGTACTTGATTGCTTTGGAGCAGGAGAGCATGGGACCAAGCATAGGCTTGCGATGCTGTGGAGCTGTTTATCTCTTCTTTTGTACTTGTTTTGGTACTGTTTATATTTCTAGCATTGTGACCAGTTTGGATGATTTCTTAGATATGTATCACTCATCATTTCATATATACATATGTGCTCAAGTTTCTCATTGTTTCATTTTTCCACTGCTTATTGTTGTTGGATATTTACTGCTTTCGTTATTACATGTTTTGTTTAAATCCACTGTGTACTCTACCAATGAGGGCATAGTTTCCCCACTATCACACCCAAGTCCCTCACTTATAGTCAGCAGCCTCTGGCATTTGAGGAAATGCGCTTGAGGCCATGTGACCAACCGGGTACGGGGTGCCTCTAGGTGGCTTTCGGAACCGGGACATTAAAAAGTGGTATCAAAGGAGTTCTTTTCTCTTGATTTACTGTTTGGAGCCTTTAGCCAGGGATAGGATGGATCCGGTACTTGTTAATAAGTTGTGCCTAGGAGTAGCTAACTCGTGTGTAGGGGAAAGCCAATCTACCTCACTTATTGTAGTTTTCTGGTTTTGAGATTTTACGGTTGATATGATTTCACCTAGACTGATTCACATGCCTTGTGTTGTTATTTTTGTGTTATTGTGCTTCTTTTTCTGTCGTAACCTGATGAGATGAGGGTATTCCATCTTAGGCATCATATAGGAACTATTAGAAATCACATTCCATGCATTTTTGCCATGCCATCTAGGGTGAATTAGTGATTTCATGCTGTTGTGATAGACGTTGTGTAGATTATGCATGCTATTGTGACAGATTCTATGATATAATCCATACAATGTGTTAGAAAAAATTTTGCATTGTACCTTTACTTAAATGAATGCAAAATTTTGATTCCTAAGGTGTTATGGGCCCTCATGAATCAGAGTATGGTGGATAATTGACTTGTTTCCCTTGTATTTGATATGTAAGAGATGTTAAGCTTTGATTCGCGGAGAGTATGGGCCCTCACAGATTGGAATTTGGAACCTCCATATTTGTTTTTCTATTTTTTCTGGGCCTCGGAGTAGTTTCTAAGCTACTTTCCGGAAAAACTCAGAATACACGGCCTGTACTTGACTACACGCCATGTAGTTTTAAACTATCTCACTGACTGTGTGAGCAGAAACACGAGGTGGTGAAAATGTTTTCAGGAACACGTCGTGTACGGTCATTACATGCTGTATAGTAGTGAGTCGTGTACCCGGTCGTGTCACTAACAACACAAGTCAGGGGAGCTCGTGTATTACATGTCGTGTTAGGTATGACACGCCATGTAGCCTTGTTCTCGGTACATGTCCATGTCACGAACAACCAGATCGGTGTTATCTTCTTCTATACACGCAGTGTTTGTTCAGAACACGTTGTGTATGGTTCAGCCGTGTAGACGGTCGTGTAACTAACAACACGGGTCACCGAAACCTTGTCTAGTACACGTCGTGTCCTTAGTGAACACGTCGTGTAGTCTAGGGATAAGAGGATTGTGTGTGTCACGAACCAACCCGGGTCGACCCTGAACCGGTCACCCGAGCTGGTCTGCGACATGGCCCGAAGGGCGTTCCCGATCCCCACGGGCTGGCAACTAGTTCTGGGCATCAAAAGTAAATATGTGGGAACGATTTAGCCCAAAATAAAAAAAAATAAATTTAAGCAGCGGAAATAAATGAAACAAAAGAAAAAAAGGAAAGAGAAACCAACAACGCCACTAACCTGACCACGACTAAAACTCCATGTGACCCCTTGGGTCACCTTCCAATACCACAACCAACGTCGCTCAGAAGAACAACAGAATCTGGAACCTGCAACAGAACTAAAAACAAGAAAACACTATAGGCGTGAGTATTAAAACTCAGTAGGTAGGCCCGACTAATTCTATCCCAATGCACATACCAATAAATAAAGAGTTTATCAATTCCAGGTTTGAACTAAATTATATAAAATATGTTTTCCACACACTTTCATTTCTAAAACAAGTAACAGTCCATTTTCTTTTTTAATTTAGAACAAGTTTAATGTTGAAAGAACAGGTACATTGCATTTTCAAAAAAATTTGCGAACAATTTAGAAATTCAAACTTCAGTTGTTAGTCAAAAAGGAAAATCACACACAACACACACTAAGGGAAATGGTAAAAGTGGCACACAAGGGTCAGCAACCGAACTCGACCTCTCAATCGTCTGCCACACACAAATAAACACTAAAAGAAACATGGGTCGAACCTAGGAGATCGTGAACAATCCAGAACGTACTATACATGTGACTCATCCTGAAGGCATGCCATAACTCGATGACGTCATAACGCCCATAATACTACCCGGCATAGCCCTGCATGGCCTAACTGAGGGGCCCAATCCCCATAGCAGCAATAACTCAGTATTCCCCTGCTATGGGGCCACTAGCCAGTGCGTGGTC
This sequence comes from Viscum album, assembly GCA_963277665.1. Lineage (NCBI taxonomy): Eukaryota > Viridiplantae > Streptophyta > Magnoliopsida > Santalales > Viscaceae > Viscum > Viscum album. Next base: position 4,305 of record CAUJRU010003223.1, read on the forward strand.
TAAACTAGTGCAGCAACCGTTCTCAAAAAAATTACTCAATATGCCCGGTTCCCATGTCAACACAAGAAATAAAAAGGGGGTGCGTCTACAATGTAAATAAATCAGTCACGATGCACAAACATCACATACAGCTCACGCAAACAACGCACACCAAAGATCACCCCCGAGTGGGATTTCCAAGATAATCCATTTCATTAAAGTGTCAAACGGGCCTTCACCAATTTTAAAGTAAAACCTATTTTCTCAAAAATCTCAAAACACTTGTTCAGAAGAAATTATTTATCTTTAAAACTAGAAGTACGTTTGAAATTCTGTGAATTATGTTTAAAGGCCAAACGGGCATTCTTTCAAAGATGGGTGTCCGCCCGTGAAGAAAATGTTCCAATTGTTCGGTATAAAATAAACGGCTCTTTTCACACTAAATAATCATTTAAAATTTTATTATCTAATATTATTTATAATTCATTAAAATTAACAAAACATCAAGAAATTAATAAATTCTAAATTTAAAGGTGAGTGCAATGGGGGACCTACCTCGGCTCACTGTCCAAACACAACGGCGCAACGCGCCTCGCAAGGGCGCGCAAGCGTGCGCGCCAGATGACGATCGAATGAGTGTGGAAAAACCTTTCCAACACGCTGCAACTGCAAAGATAACCGAAATACGTAAACACCGACTTAAAACAATCCAAATGAACAAACAACGCAAAATAACCAGCTCGACACGTTTTGAAAATATCACATCCAAAGCACGTATCAAAACACAACCAGACTCTATATTTGAATCTAATCGCAACCTTTAGACACACTAACCACTTTTCAAATATCATACACACCACATGATTTAAGCAATAAACCATTTGAATAACTTACCAAACATTTGCGGATGGTGGAACCAAGGTTCACATCAAATCATACTCAGTTTCACATAAGAAAGCACTTTAAAATAACACACAACATTTTCACACCAAAACACGACTCAACACCTAACAACCAACCCATAAAACATTTTATAAAACAACGCACCCATTTTCACACACAAAACATCTCCGCTTTTTACAGAAAACCACTTTTCAGTTTACACACACCAAAACCTGCTCAAAAAAAGATGTCTTTTATGACTCTCTGCACATTGATGCTAAACCAAAACACAACTGCAATGTTTGTGAAATGCAAATAAACAATTATGCATGGTTGTTCGCAGAAAACACGCACATACCATAAATACATATCAAATTCAATTAAAAACTTTATCTGTATCAAACAAACTAATTAATATAATCGCTAAACTAATTTAAGGTGAAAATTAATTCATAAACAATCACTAAACGCATAAACATGCTACTTAGAAAAACAAATACATATTAAATATCAAACAATACCATATTCACACCACGCAACTAATAAATAACATGCTAAAATAATTAAATTCACAAATTAATTCGTTAAACAAAAGTTATACACATAAACACCTACCTTTGATGTCGAAACACCATAAACGCAGTGCGTAAACTCCGCCGCACTTCAAACGCACTACAAGGGGCCCATGACAATCCACAGAAAAAGAAAATAACCAAGAACTTATACCAAAACTAATATTGTGTGTGTGTGTTCGAAACCAAAACCCCAAAACTGAGGAAGAAGTCTACCGCAAGGAGGGTTGTCCGACGAAAATGGAAACGATTCATTGGGGTCGAGTCCACCGGAGAAGACCGCGGATGTCCGGAGCGAAGCTGGCCGAATGACGCCGGGTCAGGGGGAGAGGGGCAGCCAGTGCGCGACGAAGTCGGGATGGGAAAAAACGGAGGCCGGCCGGGGGGGGGGTGTTGGAGGCGGTCACTGGATCGAGGTGGGACCGCGCCGGACGGAGGGGGCAGGGGAACGATGGCTGGAAAAAGGGGAGGAGCCGGACAGGAGGTCTGCCGGAGCTGGGATCGCCGAGGGAGAGAGGGGCTGCGAGGCCGACGCACGCAGGGGCAAGGGGACTCGGGCGCCGCAAGAAGGTCGGGGGTCGCGCAGAGGCCTGGGCGAGCGGGAGCCAGCAGCGGAGAGAGGAGGCGGCGAGCGATGCTAGGAGCGACAAGGACGGGAGGCCGGTTCGCAGGGAGGAGAGCGCTGAGGCGCAGCGCGCTGCAGGGAGGCAACAGTGAGGGCGCTGGAAAGGTGGGTGAGGGAGGCGATTCATGCAGAGAACAGAGGGGAGGCGGCCCGCGGCGGAATAGGAAAGAGAGAATGGGGGGTGGGGGCTATCCGGCTACGGGGATTAGTGTCACGACCCGTCCTCGGGGCCCGTGCCGTGACTACCCCAAGCCCGCCTTCCATATGCCAGGGGCTGGCGACTAGCACCAAAGGCGTAAATCCCGATAACTGGGAAGGCATTGCCTTTATAAAAGTAACAAAACACCACAGAGTACAAGCGGAAGTAAAACACTAAGTACAAAAAGAAGTGCTGAAAAGTAAATGGGCTAGAATACAAACCCAAAAGAAAGTACAACTACAACTGAACAAAGTACAACAGAAAAAGACAACAGCTGGAGGGACGGAAGCGGCTCTTGGGTCGTCCTCCTCGGATCCTACCTGAAGGGTAGGTACAGATGGCGCAGCTCCTAGATCGTCCACCACGAATCCTACCTGAAGGGTAGGTACAGATAGCCTCCACAGTGCTCTCATCCGTCAACCTCCTCCGAGTGTCGTCTCGTCGTGAAGTCCACCTCCGGACACTGACTTGTCGTGTAGTCCACCTCCGGGTACCGTCCAGTCCTCAAACACTCGGCCTCCGTCAGCACTTCCTATCGTCTGCAACCAACAGAACGAGGTGCGGGCATAGCCCGTGCAGGGGTGAGTATAACGATACTCAGTAGGGACCCCAATACCCTCAAGGTCTCACTAAATCCAACAAGGATAACCACAAGAAGATCTCAACATATAAACTCTACTTAGGTATATGCCCATACATATACCTAAGTTATCAAGTAACCCATCTCAATCATGAGGAAACACAAAGGTCAAAAGTCTCAGCTCAAACCAGGATTTTCATTATCGAAACCGTAACTGCTGAAGAGCTCCGTCTCTGGAGTGTACAGTGGTCCTGTCACGACTCCGAGGTACTGCTCACTAACCTAAGACTGCTGAGGTACACCTCCTGTCAAGTACCGCGGGCCAGCCACCCAAACACAGTAGTGCTTCCCGCCGAGGTATGTCACTCAAACACAGTAGTGCACACCCCCTAGTAGCCTGCTGAGGTACTCTCCGGACGAGTATCGCGGGTCTGCACTATCACACAGGTAGTGCTCCGTCCGCCATGGGTCTGCACCCAAACAAAGTAGTGCTCCGTCCATTGGGCTAGTCGACTCACTCCAAGTCGAGTCGGTCAAGTAGTCGTCAGGTCTCAGTCGGCTACACGGTCTCCGTACTCCGCACGCTCGACTCTGGGAGGGTCCGCTCCACGAGCTGCAAGTCGATACTCCAAGTATCTCAAGGTCCCATAAAGAAGTAACTCAAAGGATCGCCTCGTCACAGGGGTCTCAACGCAACAGATGGCGCGTCGATCGGACGCCCGGTCTGTGAGTTATTAGCTTTTTCGTCCCAGGGGCCCGGTTGGTTTTTAAGGAAAAACCAACCCAACCGTACTACACCTGCGTCTAAACCTCGGGCGGAGGGTGCCAAAAGATCCGTCTCACAAAGAGGAACTCAACAAAGCTGACGGAACGTCAATCGGACGTCCGTAGCTCAGGATATGAGTGTTTCCGCTCCGAGGGTCCGGCTGGTTTCGTGTACGAACCAACCTATCCGAACTCAAAGTATTCCGAAACCTTGAGTTCGATAAACCAAAACGACCGTCTCGATCCAGGGATCGCGTTGCCGCTGACGGCGGGTCGTTTGGAGGTCCGTAGCTCAAGATACGGCCATTTGAACGAAGTCTGTCCGAAGACAGGGGGTCCGGGCCTGGGCCGACCCGGCCCGACCCCCCCCTGGTTGGCCCGAACCGGGTTGGGTCCGACCCAGTTGGCCCAGCCCGGCCCGTCCAGGGCCGGTCCGGCTCGGCTCGGCCGAGCGGCCGACGCGGGGGAAAGCCGCCGCCCCGCGTGCCACTCTCGTGGCACCCGCGGGGTGTCGGCCAGACACCCGCGGGGTGCCGCGTGACAACCCCGTGGCACCCACGGGGTGTCGCGTGACAACCCCGTGGCACCCACGGGGTGTCGCCCTGGACACCCGCGGGGTGCCCCGTGACAACCCCGCGGCACCCGCGGGGTGGCACGCTGGACACCCGCGGCACCCGCGGGGTGTCGCGCTGGACACCCGCGGGGTGCCGCGTGACAACCCCGTGGCACCGGCGGGGTGCCGCGTGACAACCCCGTGGCACCCGCGGGGTGTCGTGCTGGACACCTGCGGGGTGTCGCACTGGACACCCGCGGCACCCGCGGGGTGTCGTGCTGGACACCCGCGGCACCCGCGGGGTGTCGCGCTGGACACCCGCGGCACCCGCGGGGTGTCGCGCTGGACACCCGCGGCACCCGCGGGGTGTCGCGCTGGACACCCGCGGCACCCGCGGGGTGTCGCGCTGGACACCCGCGGCACCCGCGGGGTGTCGCGCTGGACACCCCCGGCACCCGCGGGGTGTCGCTCTGGACACCCGCGGCACCCGCGGGGTGTCGCGCTGGACACCCGCGGGGTGCCGCCGCCTCCAGCCACCGGCGCCGCCACGCCGGCGACCCGCGCCACCACCGGCTTCCGCGGGCCGCCGGAGTCGCTCCGGTGGCCCGTTTTCTTTCCCGTCTGCGCCGTTGTTCCTCTCGGGTTCCGTTCATTACTGCGGGATCATCAAACACCCATTGCGGCACGTTCCGTCGTCGCCCGCCAAATACGCACAAGAATGAAGAACGGCGGAGGGTTGTTGGGCCGTGTTTGTTTGGCCCGCACCCTCCGCGTTAGATATAAACAACGGGAGAAATTAAAGTTCAACACATGAACGCACATCCAAAACAATTTTTAATGAAATAAAATTGTTTCATAAACATGGGTTCCTTATTTGAACGGAAACAACAATTTTAATAATTTTAAAATTGTTCACAAATACAGTTCTTTAACTTTTTAAAGAAACAAATACGGGAATATAAAAAGAAAAAGGGGGTAATTCCCAAAATAAATCCCTACCTCGCCGTCGCTGTCGGATGCGAGGTCGTCGCGGAATTGATCGTCGCCGAAGGAGGTGATCATCACACCGTGGAAGGGCGTCGCGTGGACGATCTCCGAGGACCAAGAACTTACGGATTTAATTAATAATAATTAAATCCATGTTGTTGTTGAAATCCAAAAGAAAATAAAAAGAAGCGCAACCCCCTACCTTGGTGGTTGTCGATCGAAGGTTGTCGCGGGGTTGGATCGTCGCGGAAGAAGCGTCGCGAAGGGAGATCCGTTGGCGTCGCGGTACAAGGCTTCGCGTCGTCGATCTCCGCAGGTTTGGCGTTCTTCGCGTTCTTTGCGTTCTTCGCGTTCTTCGCGTTCTTCGCCGAAGAAGAACGCTTCCCTCCAAATCCTCTCCACGCCACAAGTTTCAACCCAAAATAAAATAAGCTTAAGCCTTATTTTATTTACACAACTAAACATTTTAATTTCAAAAGATAAGAAACGAATCATTAATTCGTAGAATTAATTCAACGAAAGAAACAGCTCATTTAATTTACGAAAGAAACAGCCCAATTAAATGGTCTGTTATGATTTTAAGAAACGCGTCAGTTGACTTTCATTAAGATGGGTTTTCACGGGTGCGTTTCTTAGCGGAAAGAAACGGCGGGGCTCGTGCGGGCCCCACCTCACAAATATCCTACCAAGGGGTAGGATATTTCTGGATAGCATCCTATCCAGTTCAACTCAGTTTAAGCCGCTTTTAAGTGGCTTCAAGTGGCTTCCAAGTGGCTTAAGTGAAATAAAATAAAGTTGTAGCAAAATTATTTTATTTCTTAACTTTAAGCCCGAAAATTAAAAACCACACCCGAGCAAACGCAACTCCGAAAGAGGCGTTTCTAAGAGAATATCGGTGCTGCGATTTCATCGGAGCCCTCAGAATTCGATTCCGGGCACCGGTTCAAAAGTTAGAAAAACCCGCTCGTCCGTTCACTGAACGTACCCGAGCCAAACTTCGGAAATTGATTCCGGGCACACCGGGCCTCGGAATCAGGCGCCGTCAGAAACTGCATTCTTGTAAAATTCCAAAGAAAATTAAGAAAAAAATTTCCTTGAAATTTACGGGTCTTTACATTACTCCCACCACAGGGCTTTACGTCCCCGTAAAACTCCAACACAAACTTAGGGAAACAAAGGCGGTACTGAGCACGCATCTGAGCCTTCCACTCCCAAGTGGTCTCCTGGAGGTCCCCGAGCTGCCAAAGAAAGTTCACAAGAGGAATCGACCGTCCTCCTAGGATCTGCTCCTGTCGATCCTCGATCCCCACAGAAAACTCCGTAAAAGTCACCTCATCACCAAAGACCAGCTCCCCATGGTCAAAGATTTGTGTCGGGTCGTGCACGTATCTCCTCCACTGAGATACGTGGAAACGTCGTGCACCTAGTGCAACTGAGGTGGATGGACCAAGTGGTAAACCATCCCGCCTACCCAGCTGAGGACCTAGAAAGGTCCGTTGAACCTCGGAGATAACTTGCCACCTTGGCCACATCTCCGTAAACCTCGTCGAGGTGAGACCCGTAAGAAGACGTGGTCGTCATCCTCGAACTCCAGACGTCTCCATTTCTGTTAGAACTGAAACTCAAAACGACTGCTGCTATGAGGGTAAGGTTGACCGACTCAAGAGTGATCGGTCACACCCTCCTGTGCAAGAGTTACCCTGCACTGCCTGGGGTTTCCTTTTCCGCCGACCAAGGAAAACCCATCCCAACGTTTGCCTAAAACCGTCAATTTGAGTATGAACAGTTATTGCCCATTCCATACTCAAACTAACGCCGTAAGGCCTCGACACTGCCACCAAGAGATTACAACCAGAACTCTCTCCTCGAGGGTCTGACCACACCGTCGGCGTAAGTGTGATTATCGAGTCTCCTCCCAAGGTATCTCCAAATGTGAGGGTCAAGTCCACGGCTTACCGGAAACTCTAGGTCTGGAACAAGATTTGTGGAAGCGAGGAATAATTCATATCAACGTCTGTTACTACAGCAGCTATTAGTGGACATAGACTGTCCCTTGAATCATTTATAGAGCCATTGGGTCACACTCCTTGACCGCATGCAGCCGCACTCTACCTCCGCCCTCCAGCTCCCTGAGCCTGGCGGGAATAACTAAGGCGGGTGGTTGTAGCATGTTAGGATGTACACCACCTCATGCTGCTCACCTAGCTGTGCCTCCACGTCTGCTACTTTGTAGACTCATCTCTCCTTAAAGCTACCTCTTCTTGAAACATTTAACATGCCCGAGTCTCTAAGACTGGCACTGGTTTCCTGTTTCTTACTGCACTATGCAGTCTTCATCCGCTCCTGGATGAACTGCACCTCCTTTGCATACGATCTGGAAGAGCTGCTAAAATTTCTCCTTTGCCGAAAAGAGAAACCCAGTCTCATCCCCTCTCTAGATGAACCACGCCCATTGCCTAATACAGTCAATCCCGGCATGAAGGATGCATTCATGCCATGGATGACGTCGTAAGTTCTCGACGTAACTACTAAGAGATCCAACTGTCACTCTCGCCTCCAAGGGTCGAGTCACACTGTCGGCATCAGTGTGAGGTCACTGGGTCTCCTCCAGTTGAAATCTCGAAATTGAGGGTCAAGTCAACAGTTTAACCAGGACCACTCAGTAACATCGCAATAGAGGACAGGAAGGCAAACATCACAAGATAAGTGTCTTTATTTTATTGCAGCTCATGGTACAAAGACACAAAAACAACATCAACATGGAACTAGAAGTACAAGAGACGTATCCACTAGTTCCGCTCCTGTCCACCTGCTCCAGGAGCTCTTGTGACTTGTCCACTGCTCTACTGTTGCTCAAGCATTCGTCGCTGCCTCTGCCTTGGTGGCTCCTCAAAAGCCTATGGATCAACTGTACGAGGAGTCAGACAGTCACGTGCCAGGTGCCCCTTTCCACCGCACGAGTAACACAGTCTGCTTCTGGCACGCCTGGCTCTGACCCCACCCCAGGTACCCCGCACCACCGGTTCTAAAACCCGAGATCGCCCAACTGCTGGTCTGGTCCTCCTATACCTCTGCATCTTCTGTCTACTGCCCACAGATGACTCGGCTTCTGATCGAAAAACACGCGGCAAAGGCAGCAGCTCCTGAACACTCTCGGGGTGTAGAGCTACTGGCACAAACTCCACCCTGAAAAAGGTCTCGAAGTCTTCCCATGTGAAAGCCATCCAATCGCAAAACTGGAACAAGTGTCTCCACCACCTGCCTGCTACTTCCTGAAGAAGGCTGGCAGCAAAGGTCACCATGAAGTCTGATGGCGTCCCCACTAGCCTGAAGACTCCCACCATAGCCTCCAGCCAATCCTCAGCCGCCTGCGGGTCCGTCTCTCCCCCAAACCTGGGTGGCCTTTGGCGCTGGAACTCATGCAGTGCGCGCAAGTAGCGGGCATCGCCTACTGCTGGGGCTGGTGGCATCGGTGGCCCAACGTATGGTAGTACCGCTGGCGCCTCCGCGGGTGCCTCAACTGCAAGAGGGCCCTGTACCAAAGCCTCGTCACTCGACAGGCTGTCAGCACACACATCCCTCTGGGCTCTAACTGGTCGTCCGAGAAAAGGCATCTTGAAAGTAACAACGTAACACGGTCAAACGATTATACCTGGTGAGCTGACCTGGTTTGAGCTATTTTAAGGGGGAAAACCTTTGAAAACACACACGCAAACAGTGTTTTCGAGCACAAAGTCGAAAATCAGTTGCCAGGGTCCTGGTGTATGGATACGTCGGCCGCCCGCACCAACACTGGACTCCCTGAACTGAAAACCACACACGGTACCCTTAACACTATTGCTTCATAGAAAGGAAGATCAGAGTCTGCGGTAGAACCGACCACCTTTGATACCAATTTGTCACGACCCGTCCTCGGGGCCCGTGCCGTGACTACCCCAAGCCCGCCTTTCATAGGCCAGGGGATGGCGACTAGCACCAAAGGCATAAATCCCGATAACTGGGAAGGCATTTCCTTTATAAAAGTAACAAAACACCACAGAGTACAAGCGGAAGTAAAACACTAAGTACAAAAAGAAGTGCTGAAAAGTAAATGGGCCAGAATACAAACCCAAAAGAAAGTACAACTACAACTGAACAAAGTACAACAGAAAAAGACAACAGCTGGAGGGACGGAAGCGGCTCTTGGGTCATCCTCCTCGGATCCTACCTGAAGGTTAGGTACAGATGGCGCAGCTCCTGGATCGTCCACCACGAATCCTACCTGAAGGGTAGGTACAGATAGCCTCCACAGTGCTCTCGTCCGTCAACCTCCTCCGAGTGTCGTCTTGCCGTGAAGTCCACCTCCGGACACTGACTTGTCATGTATTCCACCTCCGGGTACCGTCCAGTCCTCGAACACTCCGCCTACGTTAGCACTGCCTGTCGTCTGCAACCAACACAACGAGGTGCGGGCATAGCCCGTGCAGGGGTGAGTATAACGATACTCAGTAGGGACCCCGAGACCCTCAAGGTCTCACTAAATCCAACAAGGATAACCAAAAGAAGATCTCAACAGATAAACTCTACTTAGGTATATGCCCATACATATACCTAAGTTATCAAGTAACCCATCTCAATCATGAGGAAACACAAAGGTCAAAAGTCTCAGCTCAAACCAGGATTTTCATTATCGAAACCGTAACTGCTGAAGAGCTCCGTCTCTGGAGTGTACAGTGGTCCTGTCACGACTCCGAGGTACTGCTCACTAACCTAAGACTGCTGAGGTACTCCTCCTGTTGAGTACCGCGGGCCAGCCACCCAAACACAGTAGTGCTTCCCGCCGAGGTATGTCACTCAAACACAGTAGTGCACACCCCCTAGTAGCCTGCTGAGGTACTCTCCGGACGAGTACCGCGGGTCTGCACTATCACACAGGTAGTGCTCCGTCCGCCATGGGTCTGCACCCAAATGAAGTAGTGCTCCGTCCACTGGGCTAGTCGACTCACTCCAAGTCGAGTCGGTCAAGCAGTCGTCAGGTCTCAGTCGGCTACATGGTCTCCGTACTCCGTACGCTAGACTCTGGGAGGTTCTGCTCCACGAGCTGCAAGTCGATACTCCAAGTATCTCAAGGTCCCACGAAGAAGTAACTCAAAGGACCGTCTCGTCACAGGGGTCTCAACGCAACAGACGGCGCGTCGATCGGACGCCCGGTCTGTGAGTTATTAGCTTTTTCGTCCCAGGGGCCCGGTTGGTTTTTAAGGAAAAACCAACCTTACCGTACTCCACCTGCATCCAAACCTTAGGCGGAGGGTGCCAAAAGATCCTTCTCACAAAGAGGAACTCAACAAAGCTGACGGCACGTCAATCGGACGTCCGTAGCTCAAGATATGAGTGTTTCCGCTCCGAGGGCCCGGCTGGTTTCGTGTACGAACCAACCCGTCCGAACTCAAAGTATTCCGAAACCTTGAGTGCGATAAACCAAAACGACTGTCTCGATCCAGGGATCGCGTTGCCGCTGACGGCGGGTCGTTTGGAGGCCCGTAGCTCAAGATACGGCCATTTGAACGAAGTCTGTCCGAAGACGGGGGGTCCGGGCCCGGGCCGACCCGGCCCGACCCCCCCTGGTTGGCCCGAACCGGGTCGGGTCCGACCCGGTTGGCCCGGCCCGGCCCGTCCAGGGCCGGTCCGGCTCGGCTCGGTCGAGCGACCGAGCGGCCGACGCGGGGGAAAGCCGCCGCCCCGCGTGACACTCCCGCGGCACCCGCGGGGTGTCGCGCTGGACACCCGCGGGGTGCCGCCGCCTCCGGCCGCCGGCGCCGCCGCGCCGGCGACCCGCGCCACCACCGGCTTCCGCGGGCCATCGGAGTCGCTCCGGTGGCCCGTTTTCCTTCCCGTATGCGCCGTTGTTCCTCCCGGGTTCTGTTCTTTACTGCGGGATCATCAAACACCCGTTGCGGCACGTTCCGTCATCGCCCGCCAAATCCGCACAAGAACGAAGAACGGTGGAGGGTTGTCGGGCCGTGTTTGTTTGGCCCGCACCCTCCGCGTTAGATATAAACAACGGGAGAAATTAAAGTTCAACACATGAATGCATATCCAAAACAATTTTTAATGAAATAAAATTGTTTCATAAAAACGGGTTCCTTATTTGAACGGAAACAACAATTTTTATAATTTTAAAATTGTTCACAAATCCAGTTCTTTATCTTTTTAAAGAAACAAATACGGGAATATTAAAAGAAAAAGGGGGTAATTCCCAAAATAAATCCCTACCTCGCCGTCGCTGTCGGATGCGAGGTCGTCGCGGAATTGACCGTCGCGGAAGGAGGTGATCGTCACATCGCGGAAGGGCGTCGCGTCGACGATCTCTGAGGACCAAGAACATACAGATTTAATTAATAATAATTAAATCCATGTTGTTGTTGAAATCCAAAAGAAAATAAAAAGAAGCGCAACCCCCTACCTTGGTTGTTGTCGATCGAAGGCTGTCGCGGGGTTGGATCGTCGCGGAAGAAGCGTCGCGAAGGGAGATCCGTTGGCGTCGCGGTACAAGGCTTCGCGTCGTCGATCTCCGCAGGTTTGGCGTTCTTCACGTTCTTCGCGTTCTTCGCGTTCTTCGCCGAAGAAGAACGTTTTCCTCCAAATCCTCTCCACGCCACAAGTTTCAACCCAAAATAAAATAAGACTAATCCTTATTTTATTTACCCAACTAAACATTTGAATTTCAAAAGATAAGAAACGAACCATTAATTCGTAGAATTAATTCAACGAAAGAAACAGCTCATTTAATTTACGAAAGAAACAGCCCAATTAAATGGTCTGTTAAGATTTTAAGAAACGTGTCAGTTGACTTTCATTAAGACGGGTTTTCACGGGTGCGTTTCTTAGCGGAAAGAAACGGCGGGGCTCGTGCGGGCCCCACCTCACAAATATCCTACCAAGGGGTAGGATATTTCTGGATAGCATCCTATCCAGTTCAACTCAGTTTAATCCGCTTTTAAGTGGCTTCAAGTGGCTTCCAAGTGGCTTAAGTGAAATAAAATAAAGTTGTCGCAAAATTATTTTATTTCTTAACTTTAAGCCCGAAAATTAAAAACCACACCCGAGCAAACGCAACTCCAGAAGAGGCGTTTCTAAGCAAATATCGGCGCTGTGATTTCATCGGAGCCCTCAGAATTCGATTCCGGGCACCGGTTCAAAAGTTAGAAAAACCCGCTCGTCTGTTCACTGAACGTACCCGATCCAAACTTCGGAAATTGATTCCGGGCACACCGGGCCTCGGAATCAGGCGCCGTCGGAAACTGCGTTCTTGTAAAATTCCAAAGAAAATTAAGAAAAAAATTTCCTTGAAATTTACGGGACTTTACAATTAGGGTTTGATGGGGTTTTTTTTGCATTTCATTATAATATAATAATAACAAAATAATAAAAATAGAAATAAGATAATAATAACAATAACATACGAGAATAATAATAATAATATAAATTACAAAAATTAAGATAATAATAACAATGAAATCACTAATAATTCATTAAAAATACTAATGTCATTAAAATCATTAATATTCTAAATAAACATACAATAATAATAATGATAATATAAATGATAATAATATAATATTAAAAATAATTATAATAGTAATACAAATAACAATATAAATAATATAAATATTTACATATAAAGGATAATAGTAACAAGTGTGAATAATAAAAACCAAATTCATTCATTTTAAAATTTGGCCAATTGCACGGCTCGTGTGTCGCTAAGCGCGCATTTGAGCAAACCACGCTCAGACCGTGCCACCCGGTACTACTCGCTTGCAGGGTCATGTCACGTGCTTACCGCGCGGTTCTAGAAATTGCGCTTGAGTCGCGCGCCATAACTCTGACACACCCGGGAGTCTGTGCAGGCACCGCGCTGTTACTTCTAACCACACGGTGTGATCATGAAACAGTGGAAAATTGGCTTAAAACCCAAAGTAATAATTAAAGTAATTAATAATAGAAAGTCCGTGAGGTCGGGGTGTGACAATTCTCCCCACCACAGACACTTTCTGCCCCCAGAAATTCACTCAGTCGAACGATGGACCAAACAAGAATCCATGCCCAAATAAAACTGACAGAAACCGCAACATAAGAGAATGGGAGAACACAAGAGGGTTCTCCCCACCACAAGAACTCAACTAGCGCGGAAATTAACACCTAAACGTACCACCTTAGGAAGGGGGGGCGACACGGAAACTCACAACCGATCCAGACTAACCTCTATAGCACGAGCGAAACAACACCTCCGCCAAAACTTGGAATTCTCGGCTCAGACCAAAGAAAGCTCGAACACTAGATAAAAACCTCCATGAAGAACATAACATGAGAATAACCACAAATCTAGACTCCTCTGTAGGAATATCTCCAAACGAACATCGCCAAACCAAGATTAGCCCATGCAAGGTCCAAACATACCTCTAAGAAAGCGCACGATCCTAAACACCGTTATCCGACAAGCGAGACTGTTTGGATTACAAATGAATATGTTCATCCCAACCTCACGACGACACAATTAACCGACAACAATGCCAAAACTTTAACAGTGAAAGAACGAGAACGGAAGGGCATTAAATGTTTCGTTGGAATCACTAAACACCCAAACCCGAACTAAGGCTTCACACCCCCGTCAACTCCTGACTGCGCGCGAGCTTCACCCCAAGTCCTGTGGTTGGGGCTCTGATGGTTGAAGCATCTCCTACCTCACAGTTAGGCACTAGAATCTTCTAGTCACAGTGTCTTCCTTAGGTGACGCTTCCTGCAAATCTTCTCTAGATGATCCAGAAACCTGCAATGATGGCACGTCTTCGGGAAGTGTGATATAGCGGCTCGTATTCCTTAACCGTCCATACTGACGGTACACCATTAGACGGTCCGACGAAAGTGAAAGTTAGAGCCACCACAAAGAACTCTTTAGAAAGAATTTTACCTGACACACTCTGCTCATCAGATGGGAGACCTTTACGAGCAACTGGATACGGTGGATTGTCAACCGTTTGCGCTTTAGAAGCCAACTCACCTAAGAACACCTCATGCACCAACTTATCAAAAGTGATGCTCCCAAAAAGAGAAAACTCTTTCCTTGATCTCTGGATGAGGACCCCTGATGAAGGGAGGAGTCTTCATCCAGTCCTGCGACTCTACCCCTGGAAAAAGAGACACAAGATCCTTCAAATGGTCGACATATGCTTTCATCTTCTGCTAGCCATGTTGATCACGCATGAGCTCTTCTATTTCCTTAATCCTCAACTCCACAAGTATAAACCATTGAATGAAGACGACATTAAAGAAGTGCCACATCATCCCAAATTGCAGAAACCGCAGGCGTACAACTCCTACTCATCCAGAGCTGGACCTTCAAACAGACCCAAAACAATACACACTCAGATCACTTCGGGAGTTCCCAATACCCTGAAGACACGCTCGACTTCAACAAGACACTACACTATCTCTAACAAACTCCAATCACCATGAAGGACAAACAACGTCCGAGAAATACCAAAAACTAGGCAGGACTCATCAAAACACTAGGGATCTTTATGGGCAGCATTTCTGAACAAGATATATAACACCATGAAAAAACCAATATCAATCGAAGCAACATCAAACAATGTGGCTTCATCCAAAACAACCAGCTAAAAAGAAACAAACAACCGCAAACATAACCCAAAATTCTCTGTCCAAAATTCCCGTTTCATTTTAGATTCCAAAACCACCTCTTTTTAAATTCTTGTTTCAAGACTAGTTTCCAAATACCAAATCCCTTTCAAACCAAAATCACTTTCCAAAACCATTTTTCTCTATAAAAGCCAATTTAGAAAAACATGGTCAAGCCTTTAATTTCAAATAAACACCCAGGTAATCTCATGACCCGTTGCACATGTCATTATCCAAATTCCATTCATACATGCACCAACACGCAATTCTATGCATTCTCTCACATGTGAAAACGTTCATAAGGGGTACCTGCGGTTTCACCCCAAACCATTCTCGACCAATTTTCAAGAAAAAACCAGTTTTTCCAAACCAAAGGATTTTAGTTTTAAAACTCATTTCATAAATTTAATGTCATTTAAAAGAAATCAGTCCCATTTTTCAAAAACTCTTTTTCACTTCCAAAAACGCACTCAAACTAACCAAAACGAAAATGACACTCAGCTCGCATCAAACCATCAGGGTGAGGGACCAGCTGTCACACTTAACATGGCGAAATGATAGTGGGTCATGCCCCAAGTAAGCGTCAACCACTAGGAGGAATTAAAACCGGGTACCCAGACTCCACATGGGTCACTACTCCATGTGAGATCACGATGTAACATCGGTTTACCTCCGTTGTCATCCCTCAATCCAAAACAAGCCAGAATGAAACAAAGACTCAATTCCCAGACTATCCCTGGCGACTCGAGGTGCGGAACAGGTGAGGGTTCATGACATCCTTCCCGTACCTACCTCTCGAGTCCCGACAATCCTAATCTCCATCTACCGGACATCCCAAATAACAAGGGCCTCCTCTGATACCATTTTTTCATAAACCAACCCGGGTCGACCCTGAACCGGTCACTCAAGCTGGTCTGCGACATGGCCCGTAGGGCGTTCCCGATCCCCACGGGCTGGCAACTAGTGTCGGGCATCAAAAGTAAACAGGTGGGAACGATTTAGCCCAAAAGAAAAAAAATAAATTTAAGCAGCGGAAATAAATGAAACAAAAGCAAAAAGGAAAGAGAAACCAACAACGCCACTAACCTGACCACGACTAAAACTCCATGTGACCCCTTGGGTCACCTTCCAATACCACAACCAATGTCGCTCAGAAGAACAACTGAATCTGGAACCTGCAACAGAACTAAAAACAAGAAAACACTATAGGCGTGAGTATTAAAACTCAGTAGGTAGGCCCGACTAATTCTATCCCAATGCACATACCAATAAATAAAGAGTTTATCAATTCCAGGTTTGAACAGAATTATATAAAATATGTTTTCCACACACTTTCATTTCTAAAACAAGTAACAGTCCATTTCCCTTTTTAATTTAGAACAAGTTTAATGTTGAAAGAACAGGTGCATTGCATTTTCAAAACATTTTGCGAACAATTTAAAAATTCAAACTTCAGTTGTTAGTCAAAAAGGAAAATCACACACAACACACACTAAGGGCAATGGTAAAAGTGGCACACAAGGGTCAGCAACCGAACGCGACCTCTCAATCGTCTGCCACACACAAATAAACACTAAAAGAAACATGGGTCGAACCTAGGAGATCGTGAACAATCCAGAACGTACTACACATGTGACTCATCCTGAAGGCATGCCATAACTAGATGAAGTCATAACGCCCATAATACTACCCGGCATAGCACTGCATGGCCTAACCGAGGGGCCCAATCCCCATAGCAGCAATAACTCAGTATTCCCCTGCTATGGGGCCACTATCCAGTGCGTGGTCTAAACTAGTGCAGCAATCGTTCTCAAAAAATTCACTCAATATGCCAGGTTCTCATGTCAACACAAGCAATAAAAAGGGGGTGTGTCTACAATGTAAATAAATCAGTCACGATGCACAAACATCACATACAGCTCACGCAAACAACGCACACTAAAGATCACCCCCGAGTGGGATTTCCAAGATAATCCATTTCATTAAAGTGCCAAACGGGCCTTCACCAATTTTAAAGTAAAACCTATTTTCTCAAAAAGCTCAAAACACTTGTTTAGAAGAAATTATTTATCTTTAAAACTAGAAGTACGTTTGAAATTCTGTGAATTATTTTTAAAGGCCAAACGGGCATTCTTTCAAAGATGGGTGTCCGCCCGTCAAGAAAATGTTCCAATTGTTCGGTATAAAATAAACGGCTCTTTTCACACTAAATAATAATTTAAAATTTTATTATCTAATATTATTTATAATTCATTAATATTTAAAAAACATCAAGCAATTAATAAATTCTAAATTTAAAGGTGAGTGCAATGGGGGACCTACCTCGGCTCGCTGTCCAAACACAACGGCGCAACGCACCTCGCAAGGGCGCGCAAGCGTGCGCGCCAGATGACGATCGAATGAGTGTGGAAAAACCTTGCCAACATGCTGCAACCACAAAGATAACCGAAATACGTAAACACCGACTTAAAACAATCCAAATGAACAAACAACGCAAAATAACCAGCTCGACACGTTTTGAAAATATCACATCCAAAGCATGTATCAAAACACAACCAAACTCTATATTTGAATCTAATCGCGACCTTTAGACACACTAACCACTTTTCAAATATCATACACACCACATGATTTAAGCAATAAACCATTTGAATAACTTATAAAACATTCGCGGATGGTGAAACCAAGGTTCACATCAAATCATACTCAGTTTCACATAAGAAAGTACTTTAAAATAACACACAACATTTTCACACCAAAACACGACTCAACACCTAACAACCAACCCATAAAACATTTTATTAAACAACGCACCCATTTTCACACACAAAACATCACCGCTTTTTACAGAAAACCACTTTTCAGTTTACACACACCAAAACCTGCTCAAAAAAAGATGTCTTTTATGACTCTCTGCACATTGATGCTAAACCAAAACACAACTGCAATGTTTGTGAAATGCAAATAAACAATTATGCATGGTTGTTCGCAGAAAACACGCACATACCATAAATACATATTAACTTCAATTAAAAACTTATCTGCATCAAACAAACTAATTAATATAATCGCTAAACTAATTTAAGGTGAAAATTAATTCATAAACAATCACTAAACACATAAACATGCTACTTAGCAAAACAAATACATATTAAATATCAAACAATACCATATTCACACCACGCAACTAATAAATAACATGCTAAAATAATTAAATTCACAAATTAATTCGTTAAACAAAAGTTATACACAGAAACACCTACCTTCGATGTCGAAACACCATAAACGCAGTGCGCAAACTCCGCCGCACTTCAAACGAACTGCATGGGGCCTAAGACAAACCACGGAAAAAGAAAATAACCAAGAATTTATACCAAAACTAATATTGTGTGTGTGTGTTTGAAACCAAAACCCCAAAACTGAGGAAGAAGTCTACCGCAAGGAGGGTTGTCCGACGGAAATGGAAACGAGTCATTGGGGTCGAGTCCACCGGAGAAGACTGCGGATGGCCGGAGCGAAGCTGGCCGAATGACACCGGGTCAGGGGGAGAGGGGCAGCCAGTGCGCGACGAAGTCGGGATGGGAAAAAACGGAGGCCGGCCGGGGTGGTGTCGGAGGCGGTCGCTGGACGGAGGTGGGACCACGTCGGACGGAGGGGGCAGGGGAACGATGGCTGGAAAAAGGGGAGGAGCCGGACAGGAGGTCTGCCGGAGCTGGGATCGCCGAGGGAGAGGGGGGCTGCGAGGCCGACGCACGCAGGGGCAAGGGGACTCGGGCGCCGGAAGAAGGTCGGGGGTCGCGCAGAGGCCTGGGCGAGCGGGAGCCGGCAGCGGAGAGAGGAGGCGGTGAGCGATGCTAGGAGCGATAAGTACGGGAGGCCGGTTCGTAGGGAGGAGAGCGCTGAGGCGCAGCACGCTGCAGGGAGGCAATAGCGAGGGTGCTGGAAAGGTGGGTGAGGGAGGTGATTCACGCAGAGAACAGAGGGGAGGCGGCCCGCGGCGGAAGAGGAAAGAGAGAATGGGGGTGGGGGCTAGCCGGCTATGGGGATTAGGGTTTTATGGGGGGGGGGTTTTGCATTTCATTATAATATAATAATAATAAAATAATAAAAATAGCAATAAGATAATAATAACAACAACATACGAGAATAATAATAATAATATAAATTACAAAAATTAAGATAATAATAACAACTAAAATACTAATAATTCATTAATAATACTAATGTCATTAAAATCATTAATATTCTAAATAAACATATAATAATAATAATGATAATATAAATTATAATAATATAATATTAAAAATAATTATAATAGTAATATAAATAAAAATATAAATAATATAAATATTAACATATAAAGGATAATAGTAACAAGTGTGAATAATAAAAAACAAATTCATTCATTTTAAAATTTGGCCAATTTCACGGCTCGTGTGTCGCTAAGCGCGCATTTGAGCAAACCACGCTCAGACCGTGCCACCCGGTACTACTCGCTTGCAGGGTCATGTCACATGCTTACCGCGCGGTTCTAGAAATTGCGCGTGAGTCGCGCGCCATAACTCTGACACACCCGGGATTCTGTGCAGGCATCGCGCTGTTACTTCTAACCACGCGGTGTGATCATGCAACAGTGGAAAATTGGCTTAAAACCCAAAGTAATAATTAAAGTAATTAATAATAGAAAGTCCGTGAGGTCGGGGTGTGACAGTGTGGGCTAGCCTTTTAAGGAGACTCGGGCAGGGGGATGGAGTTCAAGTACACGTCGTGTGTGGGAACAAAGGTCGTGTAGTCTGGGGTGTTACACGACCAGTGGTGGTAGAAGTACACGACCATGTGTCTGTCTTAAGAGGACACGTCGTGTAGTTTTTATACACACCATGTAGTCATGTTTTGTAGAACTTGTTTGTTCTTTCCTCTTGTTCCGGTCTTGTACTCTTGTGTTCTCAATCTTTGTTAATCCTGATCTAAGGTGTGCTTTTAATAATTTAGAGCTATGCCTCTGAGACGTCCTCTTGTTGTACATCAGCTGCTAGACAGTGATCAGACACCGGATATGGCCGATCAGGGACCTCCTGCAGATATTCCTATTATACCATCCTTGGCACCAGCAGTAATACTCGTTGCAGGCATTGATGCACAGATCAGGGAGGACTTCCTGAGGATGTTGCAGACCTTTCAGGGAGCGTCGCCTCCTGCCTCGTCGATGGAAGAGTTGATGCGGGTTTTCCAACAACAGCATCCTCCTACCTTCTTAGGGGATGGAGGACCCCAGGCTACAGAGTCATGGTTAGAAGCCACGCTGATGGTCTTTGATCACCTGGAGATACCTCCAGATAAAAGAGTAAAGCTTGCTACTTATATGCTCAGAGACACCACCAAGAGGTGGTGGGAGATGATCTCATAGTCAGGATGCCAGCAGGGTATGACTTGGGATGAGTTTCGGTGCATCTTCTATGACTAATTTTACCCGGATACCTTGAGGGCCAATCGAGCCTGGGAGTTTATGAGTCTCGAGCAGGGTACTCTCTCTGTTATAGAGTACTCGTCTCTTTTTTCCAAGTTGTAGAGCTTCACGCCAATTCTAGCAGGTGATGAGTTATTCCTTGATAGGAAGTTTGAGGATGGTCTTAGGAAGGAGATCTATTCCTAGGTGAATATCTTCAGGTTGACTTCGATATCCTCTATCGTCAACCAGGCGTTGATCACTTAGCGCAATCTGAGAGAGTCTAGAGCAGTGGGCCAGGGTGGTTTGACATCCAGAGTCAGTGTTCCTCTTATTGATAACAGGAAGTGCCGCAGAGAGTCTGCTCGAGGAGATCAGATTATGCGGGATGTGACTTCAGGTAGCTAGGTTGTATGCTACCAGTGTGGTAGAAGTGGGCATACTAGGCCTTAGTGCCAGAGAGACCTGGTGGAGTGCTGATATTGTGGCATGATGGGCCATCTTCAATGTTTTTTCTAGATCTTCTCACCTACAACTGGTGGTAGGGGTTATTCTATGACCTCTCATTCATGGAATGCATCACCAGTTTCTCACTAGTCGGGGAACTGGAGTTCTTCTAACCGTTCGGGCCGAGGTGGAGGTCGTGGCTG
Organism: Viscum album; assembly: GCA_963277665.1. Lineage (NCBI taxonomy): Eukaryota > Viridiplantae > Streptophyta > Magnoliopsida > Santalales > Viscaceae > Viscum > Viscum album. The sequence continues at coordinate 25,221 of CAUJRU010003223.1, forward strand.
TTGTGGTCAGTCACCAGGTCATCAGCGACAGCAGGGTGGACCAGCTCAGAGTGGTCAGTCAGGGGCGCATGGCCTCTTTACAGGCCAGACTTTAATCATGGAGCAGACCTATCAGGAGCAGGATCTTGGATCTTCTACAGTTCGAGGTACGATCTTAGTAGCATCAGTTTTGTCTTCATCTCTTTTCGATACGGGTGCTTCACATTGTTTTATCTCTTTTGTTGTTGTAGATAGCCTTGGGCTCTGTATCATTTCATCTCCCAACATTTTGACTCATGATACACCATTGGGAACTAGGACATATAGTGTACGTCAGTGCAGAGAGTGCCCTCTTGAGGTTGCAGGGTGTCACTTCTTATGGGACCTCTATGTCCTAGAGATGACAGGTTATGATTTCATTCTCGTTATGGACTGGTTAGTTCCCTTCCAGGTAGTCGTCGATTTCTATCATCGTAGGGTGAGTTTTGTATCACCATAGGGTAGATCTTTCCTTCATAGAGGCAAGTGGTATGTCCAGGCGGGTAGAGCTGGACCAGAGCATCATGGGCTTGGAGGAGTTATAGCCCAGATTTCCAGTCTTTATCTGGATGACCAGGGGACTTCACAGTTAGACTTTCCTAGAGTGGTGGATTGTTCCAAGGATTTCTTTCCAGAGGATTTTTCAGGTTTTCCTCTGGAGCGTGAGGTATACTTCTCGATTGAGCTCATGCTAGGAGTGGAACCGGTGTCCATTCCTTCTTATAGGATGGCTACACTAGAGTTACAGGAGCTCAAGAAGCAGTTGGGGTAGTTGCAGGCAAAGGGTTTCATCCGACCCAGTACTTCTCCTTGGGGTTCACCAGTCTAGTTTGGGAAGAAGGTAGATGGAACCCTTAAGCATTGCGTGGATTATCAGAAGCTGAACCAGTTGAAGGTCAAGAACTGATATCCCTTGTCGAGGATCGATGACATCTTTGATTAGCATCAAGGAGACCGAGTGTTCTCGAAGATTGACTTGAGAACCGGTTATCAGAAGTTGTGTGTTAGACCATCTGATATACCCCTTACAGCCTTCCGGAGTAGTTATGGTCTATACGAGTATACAGTCATGCCATTCAGTCTCACGAATGTGCCAGTAGTTTTTATGGCACTGATGAACCGAGTATTTTATCCATACATGGACTCCTTCGTGGTGGTTTTCGTGGATGACATCTTGGTGTACTCCCACACTCAACACGACCATGCTACCTATCTTGAAATCATTCTGAATACACTAAGAGAGCATCAGTTATATGATAAGCTCCTGAAATACCACTTTTGGATGGATCAGATTCACTTATTGGGTCATGTTATCTCAAAGACAAGAGTATCAGTAGTCCCAGAGAAAGTGATAGTTGTAGTTTCCTGGGAGAAGTCGAATAATGTCTTTGAGGTGCGGAGTTTTCTAGGGCTGGCTGGATACTACAAGCATTTCATACAGAACTTTCCACGTGTAGCAGCACTACTGATAGGTCTGACCAAGAAGGGGGTGAATTTCTTATGGTCAGATTCTTGCGAGACAACCTTTCAAGAGATGAAATGGAGGTTGACATCAGCACCGATACTAGTCATTCTAGAATCGGGAAAGAGTTATACAATCTACTGTGATGCTTCATGTGTCAGACTGGGAGCTGTTCTTGTGTAGGGAGATGCAGTTGTTGCGTACAGGTCTAGGAAGTTGAGGCCACACGAGAGGAACTACCCGATGCACGATCTGGAGTTGGCATCTGTTGTTCATGCCTTACGCTATTGGAGACATTACCTTCTGGGAGAGCACTTTTTGGTTTTTACCGACCACAAGAGTCTCAGGTAAATCTTCACTCAGTGAGATCTGAATCTGAGACAATGAAGGTGGGTCGAGTATCTTTAGTCCTTCGACTTTGATATTTCCTATATGCCGGGAAAGGGAAACACAGTGGCTGATGCGTTGAGCAGGAGAACTCTGATTCAGGCAGTTCAGGAGGCCAGCAGTGAGTGGAAGCTTATGGATATGTTCTTTGAGATGCATTTGGAGGTGCATGACAAATAGGGAAAAACTTTTCTATCTTCTGTAGTTGTTACCTCTACCCTTCTTGATCAGGTACGGATGTGGAAGCTATCAAACTTAGAAGGCCTAGTCTTACGAGAGAGTGTATCTGGAGAGGACCCTCTTCTTGGATGGACAATGGGTGAGTATGAGATCTTGCATTTCCAGGAACGTGTATGGGTGCCAGTAGACATACGTGAGGAACCGATGTGATATTTTCATTCTTTAGTGTGGGCAATTCATCTTGGTGTCACCAAGATGTATCGTGATCTACACCTCTAGTACTGGTGGCCAGGTATGAAGAGGGATGTTGTTGGGTTCATCATGAGAAGTTCTACTTGTCAGCAGGTGAAGTCGGAGCATCAGCGACAAGCAGGGCTTTTACAACAGTTACCCATTCCTGAGTGGAAGTGGAATGATGTCGTGATGGACTTCGTGACTGAGTTACTGAGGTCACCTCGAGGGAGTGATGTTGTTTGGGTTGTTGTCGACAGGCTTACGAAGGTTTCTCACTTCTTTCCGATCAAGGAGACCTTCAGTGTTGATGAGATGGGGCGATTGTACATCCATGAGATTGTATGTCTGCATGGAGTTCCACACTCCATTGTTTCAGACAGGGATGCAGGTTTCACTTCTCTGTTCTGGTAGGGGATTCAGAAGGCTTTGGGTACATAGGTACTTTTGAGTACAGCATACCATCCCCATACAGATGGCCAGTTAGAGTGTACGATCCAGGTGCTTGAGGATATGCTCTGAGCTTTCATTCTATACTTTGGCGGTTCTTGGGAGAAGCATATTCCTCTTATTGAGTTCGCCTATAACAACCACTACGGGAAAAACCTATTATTGTGACGGGGTATTTGTGATGATATTTATTCCCGTCGCAAAAACTCCAACGAAAAGCGTATTTGGGATGGGAATATATTCCCATCACAAATGGTCTGTTATTTGCGACGGTAATACAGGACCCGTCGCAATAGATATGGCGCGGTTTGCGTGCCAAAACGCGGAAATCCTATTTGCGACGGTCGCCTTCTACCCATCGCAACTACCCGGCGGTGGTAAATACTATTTGCGACGGGTATTGTCCTGTCGCAAAAAAATATTCAGCATGTGTTATTTGCGACGGGTCCCGTCGCCAATACCGGCGGCAGTAAATAGGATTTTGCGACGGGAATATCTGTTTGTCGCTAATGGTATGTCGGTAGGCAGCTATTTGCGATGGGCCCATCGCAAAAACCATTTTAACCGCCGCCCGTAATTAATGCGGGTGAAGGTATTTGCGACGGGGTCCGTCGCCAATACCGGCGGTGGTAAATAGTAATTTGCGATGGGGATATCCGCCTGTCGCTAATAGTAAGTCAGCAGGCAGCTATTTGCGACGGGTCCGTCGCAAAAACCCTTTTAACTGCCGACCGTAATTAATGCGGGCGAAGGTATTTGCGATGGGATCCCATCACATATACCTAGTATTTGCGACGGGATACCGTCGCAAATAATCTAACCTATATATACCCCCCCACCCGTTTTTTTCAAATCATTCAGATCTCTCTTCCTCTCTCTGTTTAACTTCCCGTTCTAAGTAGAAAATTTCTTTCGTTTTAATTTTTTCTTATGAGAAGAGGAGAGAAGGATTTAGGAGGTGCAAATTGCTTCAAAATATCAAAGTTATTTATATTTTTTTATTTTTTAAATGATTTTTAATTGTTAATTTATTTTTAATTGTTAATTTTATTTTTAATTATTAATTTTAATTTTTTTAATAGAATGTTTAGTAGCTATATAGTATAATTACATTAAGTGGTTGTACCAAATAATCCTTGTCTGTATACGAACAAGTAGAGGTGGCTCTGGCATAGATGTACCTAGGAGTGAAAACTTTGACAAGGTGTTTCGAGCTTGACTCGGGGTAACCGGTTACACGACAACGGGCTTTGCTGCACTTTTGATTCGACACTCTTGGAGGATGTTTTGGTAATAGTTAGAAATAAATATATTTAATACGAAATAATTAGAAATAGATATATTTAATTAGAAATAATTATATAATTATCAAATAATTAAGAACTAATTATATTTAATTATATTTAATTAAAATAATTATCAAATAATTAGGAAATAATTAGATTTAGTTGATTAGAAATAATTAAAATAATTAAAATAATTAGGAAACAATTAAAAATAATTAGGATACAATTAAAAATAATTGGGAAATAATTAAAAATAATTAGGAAACAATTAAAAATAATTAGGAAACAATTAAAAATAAATAATTAAAATAATTAGGAAACAATTAAAATAATTAGGAAACAATTAAAATAATTAGGAAATAATTAAAAATAATTAGGAAATAATTAAAAATAATTAGGATACAATTAAAAAAAATTAGGAAATAATTAAAAATAATTAGGAAAAAATTAAAAATAATTAGTAAACAATTAAAAATAATTAAGAAACACTTTAAAAATAATTAGGAAATAATTAAAAATAAACAATTAAAAATAAAATAATTAGGAAACAATTAAAAATAAAATAATTAGGAAATAATTAAAAATAATTAGGAAACAATTAAAAATAATTAGGAAACACTTTAAAAATAATTAGGAAACAAATAAAAATAAAAAATTAAAAATAAAATAATTAGGAAAAAATTAAAAAAAATAATTAGGAAACAATTAAAAATAATTAGGAAACAATTAAAAATAATTAAAGAAATAAGTAAAAATAATTAGGAAACAATTAAAAATAATTAGGAAACAATTAAAAATAATTAGGAAACAATTAAAAATAATTAAAAATAATTAAAAATAATTAGTAACAATTAAAAATAATTAGGAAACAATTAAAAATAATTAGGAAATAATTAGAAATGATTAATAAACAATTAAAAATAATTAGAAAACAATTAAAAATAATTAGCAAATAATTAAAAATAATTAGGAAACAATTAAAAATAATAAGGAAACAATTAAAAATAATTAGGAAAAAATTAAAAAAAATTAGGAAACAATTAAAAATGATTAGAAAGCAATTAAAATTAATTAGGAAAAATTAAAAATTATTAGGAATCAATTAAAAAGAATTAGGAAACAACTAAAACCAATTCGGAAACAACTAAAAATAATTAGGAAATAATTAAAAATAATTAGGAAACAATTAAAAGGAATTAAGAAACAACTAAAACCAATTAGGAAAATTAGAAAGTGTGATTGACTGCTCATCTACCGCAATTTTCTTTTCATTTGTGTGTTGAGGCTTGATAGGAAACTTCTGCCTCCACATGTAATATTTTCTTTTACTGTCAAAATTAACAACCTCCTCGCCAGCATAGAGGTCAGGAGGTTTATAATTTTGATAGTAAAAGCAAATATTACATATGGAGGGAGAAGTTTCCTGTCAACCTCAACACACAAATGAAAAGAAAATTGGGGTAGATGAGCGGTCAATCACGTTTGTTTTTCTCTTCAATGATTGATTAACCACACGACCTATATGCATATATTCGCATTACTAATTAGTAACCTAATTAGTACTATAATCAGTAACATAAATAGTAACATAATATAAAATATTATATTACTCTAATATTAATACTTAAATAATACTAATAATATAATTATTTTATTATTATATGCTTAATATTTAAAAAAATATTAATATTATTAAAATTATAAAATATTTATAAAATATTACAATTATCAATATTTTAAACAAGTTTTTCTCTATTCTTAACATGTTCAAATCTAAAAGGGTCGCCAATTTTCAGGTCATGCCCAATAAAAAGTTTACATCATCCGTGTCCAATGTAAACTCTATAATTGTTCTTTCTTGGTTGATCGCCTCGCAATTAGCATTACAATAGGACAACCCAAGTCATTTCTTTCTCATCTATAAGAATCATATCACATGACTTTTTACATATACCATTCTTTCTTGAAAAATTAAGGGAAAGATATTGAAGTTCTCTTAATTTTTCAAGGAAGAATGATCTATGTAAAGGGTCATACAAAATGATTCTTAAAGACGAGAATGACATTACTTGTGTTGTCCTATTGCAACACTACTTGCGAGGTGATCAACCATGTAAGGACAATTATAGAGTTTACATTGGACATGGCTGACAAAAACTTTTTATTGGGAATGACCTGAAAATTGACGAGCCTCTAAGATTTGAACACGTTAAGAATAGGGAAAAATCTGTTGGAAATATTGAGATTTGTAATAATTAGTAATAATTAGTAATAATTAATAAAAAATTAAATAAATTCGAGTATATGGTTATAAATTGGCACAATTTCTAGTGGATTGGCGGCTACCTTTTGTTCAATGACTCATATCTTTGCTACTTTCTCCCACTGAAATCAGTATGAAAAATGTGCTCTAACATATATCAGAGCAAGTTTTTCATCCTGATTTCAATCGGGAGAAAGTTAAAAAGAGATGAGTCATCAGACAAAAGAGGTTCTTTTCCATGAGGACTCATCTCCTTGAAAAGAGATGAGTCGTCAGGCAGAAGAGCTACCACCAATCCGCTGGAAAAAAATAAGAATAATTAGTAATATAATCTCCACAATGATTATTACAAAATTTTATTTCATTATTCAAGAATATTTCATTTTTCCAAGTATTTCTTAGTATTGTTAAATTAATAATAATTAATGGGGATGATTACAAACTAACACTGTCACCTATAATTATTGGTAATTACTAAGAAATAACTGTAATTATGTATATTCTCTTTGTAGGATATTTTTTTTCTTATATCAAATTATTTAACAACAGTAACGGTTTTAAATTTTGTAGAAACATATATATGAATATGGAATAAGAAAATAGACATAAATCTTTATTAGATGATCACGCTTGGATAAATCAGCATAGAAATCCAAACGATTCTAGTTTAAATCCTGTATATGTTGATGGTGTTGAAGCTTTCTTATCATTTGCATCATCAAACCCAGAATTTGTTTCAGAAGGGACAATTAAGTGTCCTTCAAAAAAATGTGCTCTGAGAACATTTGATACATTTGACATCGTTGGGAAACATCTCATGCTTTATGGTTTTCAATCAGATTATATTTTTTGGTATCAACACGGTGAACGCAGTTCCAGAGAAGATACTAATAATTTGATTCCGGATCCATCACGGTTTCAGAATTTAGTACATGATGTTGCAGGGTCATCCGTTCAACAAACTGAAATCGAGGATGATGTTGATCTACCTCCCGAGTTGGCACCATCTGAATTTTCTAAGTTTCTCAGGTCTGCTGAGGATGAATTATATCTTTAAGAACCTGGTTTTATCTGTGAAAGACTTTGGAATATTCTTGATGATATTCCAGTGCAACTCCTTCAAACGACATGCGATTCTGAGCCCCAGAGTGGCCAGAATTAAATTTTCAGTGCGTTCACACTGGAAACGCCAAATAAATGGTATAACTCCTAAACGGTGAACCAGATCAGAGATCCGAGTGTACAGATGGGTCCGGAATGGTTTTTTTACCCTAGTAACGACATAAAACTTGTCGGCGCGGGATGTTTGGACCCCTCGCTCGCTTTCAGAAAGTTAAACGGATAAATTAATTGATTAATTTATTCGTTTAATGTTGAAATGAATGTATCTCTTAAATGGTGGTTCGTATTGGAAAACGGATGGCATCGTTGAGTTCGGAGCATGCCATTTACCCTAGGAGGGGTGTAAGTTTTGCGGGCGCGACCCGTCTGTGAAAAATGCCCCCAGGGGCGTTTTCATAATTTGGCAGCTTTGGGCGTTCAGCTTTATAACTTTTGAATGGGGCCTCGGATTAAAATTCTGAGACAAACTTTGTGCTCGGGAGGTGGTTTTTACCCTAGGGGAGGCTTAACCTCGACCCCGTCGAGTGTTTCGGGCACAGGATAAATTGGGGGTTAAATTAATTAAAAATTTAATTAATTTCTTTTATTTAATCCCTAACCCCACCCCTCTCCTTCCCCATTTCCCCTCCCCCTGGAAGAGGAGCTCAACCACGAAGGAGAATCTCCTCCTCTCCTCCTCCCATCCGGCAAGGCAACGGCGCATCGGCGGATCGTCCGTGAAGCATCGGGCGAAGCCCAACAAGGTAAGAGGTTTTGGTTGTGTTTTCATTTCCGAACCATCCTTTGGATTCAATTTTATATATCGATTTTCTGTTAAATCTTTGAACAAATCCCACGGTCATTTAGTACCAATTCTCCCCTTTCAGACGCTCATTTCGGATTTGAAATTCGGGTTCGGATGGTGTCTCGGTCATTCGTCGAACTTCACGGGTTGGGTGTTTTCCGGTGGACCAAGGCGGCCCGGCGATGGTTCAGGTGAGTCGGCTCAGCGGCGGTCCGCGGCGGCTTCAGCAGGCGTCGGTGCGGTGCAAGGCCGAGCAGAGGAGGCCGGGACGGCGGGCCTTCCAGGGCGAGGCGGCTCAAGGCCGGGGACCGCGGTCGAGCGGAGCCAGCGGTAGGCGGCCGTAACGTCGCGGAGGAGTAGAGGCTGGCGGTTGCGGCGTGCGGCGGCGGTCTGCTGGGGCTGCAGGCAGCGTTGGCCGAGCGAGAGGGAGAGGCCGGCCGACGTGCGGGCAAAGCGGGGGTCACGCGATGCGACCCCGTGGGAGACAGAGACCCACCGCTGCGGGTCTCCGCGTGGAAATCAGCCGACCCGCTAGCGCCGGTCGGCGGTCTCTTTAAAAAAAAAGGGAAATGGTCTATAATAATAATAATAATAATATTATTATTATTATTATTATTATTATTATTATTATTATAAAAATGATTTTCATATCGTAAACGGCATCCGATTTGGGCACCGTTTGCGGCGAAGCGTCTCTTAAATTGAGACGACCTTTTTGAGATAGTTTTGGGAATTTTTAATTCCCGAAACGAGGGGCCTCGGAGGCGCGGCACGTCTTTAAGTGTTTTGGCGTTTTTCTGGGAATCTTGTTTTGAGCGGCGCAGACGCATCCGAGGTCCTCTTTGAGTGCTGTCAGTTGCGTTGGGACCCTGGCGCCGGGGTGAAGGTTTCCAGGGCGGTTTCGGGCGTTGAGACTGGATTTGAGGCATGGGTCCCACGGCCCGTCTTTCGAGCTGCACGTAGTGTTTAACAACTTTTTCATCGGGCGTCTGTTCGGGGCGAGTGAGCAGTCGTTTTCTAGAGTTTTCCGAGGGGATTGCAATGGTGCAATCCGCCCGCTCTAATTCACATGATGGTGCGGGGCCCACGTTGGTCATTTGGGCGTCGACAGTGATTTTCCATCTTTATCACCGGGCGACCGTTTTGGACAAGTGAATAGTCCATATTGTGTGATTTTTCGAGAGGATCGCAACGGTGCGATCCGTTCGTTGAGTTTCAGGACCGGGTTGCGGGTCCCACGAAGCACCGCTCATGTGCGGTGCGCCGGAATGCATCTTTTTCTCCGAATACCCATTCCACACAACTAAGCAGTCAATTTTACGTGCTCTTCCGAGAGCATTGTGATGGCATAGTTCGCCCGACCTTTTTCGGGGACGTGGTGTGGGTCCCACCCGACCTAGCTACGATGAATAGTACCTTTTTCACCGGGTGTCCATTTCGGGTGATTGAGTAGTCAATTCCGTGTGTTTTTTCGAGGGGATCGCAGTGGTGAGCCCCGTTTGTTCAGTTTTGGGATCTTATTGTAGGCCCCACATGGGTTGATTATAGCGAGTAGTGCATTTTTCACCGGTTGACCGTTTTAGGAAAGTAAGTAGTCTATCTCGTGTGTTTTTTTGCGAGGATTACAATGCTATGATCTGTTTGGTTGTGCAGAGCCTCATACGCGATCTTATTAAATGTGGAAATGTGAAGGTGCCCCGGGGGTGGTTCTTCTACTGAGTTTGTAGCGGACCCTTGGCGTGTGATCGCGTGCACTCCCATGTGAGTGAAGTAATTCTTGATTGGATGTGGTTGGTCGTGCCCAGACGTTGAGGCGGTAAGTTGGAGGTGTTACGTCACGCCTTCGCGTTGATGTTGGGTGTCGTGTTCATGATATCCCTTTGGCTGAAAATGAGGTATAATCTGGGAGTATATGGAAGTGCTTGGAGGTAGGTGTGGTTTGTACCTAACACCGTTTGTGCGCTTGGTTGGGGTTGAGATGGGGCCACACGTTCTATGGGCCCCACGTGCGTTTCGGGTTCCGCTTTACGTACTTTGAACTCTCGCGACGTAGAGGGTCCCTCTGTGCTCGTTTGTTTGACTAGCAGGGTGGAATCGTTCCCCTGGCATTGTGCTCGTTTGTTTGGACAACAGGGTTGAGTGGTCTCCCCCGGGCTTCGTTCTCGAAGGATTGGCCGGTAGTGGTGCTAGTGACACCCAGTGATGGAATAGGCGCTGAATCTCTTTTGGTGAGTTGTTCTGGAGTTGGGTGGTTGCGCGATACTCACTCTGTATTCGGTTGGCCAGTGTTGTACTCTCCAGTAGAGATGGCCATAGCAGTTCTGAGTTTTACCCTCCAGCGGGGCGGGGCAGTGGGTTGCTCACTGACTTCTTCGGGTTTACCCTCCAGCGGGGCTGGGCAGTGGGTTGCTCACTCACATTTTCGGGTTTACCCTCCAGTAGGGCTGGGCAGTGGGTTGCTCACTGACTTCTAGGGTTTACCCTCCAGAAGAGACTGGGCATTGGATCACCCGATGCTCTTAGGGTCTACCCTCCAGCAGAGACTGGGCAGTGTGTCACCTGACGACCTCTTAGGGTCTACCCTCCAGCAGGGCTGGGCAGTGGGTCGCCCGTCGTTTAGTTCCAGGTCTACCCTCCAGCAAGGCTGGGCAGTGGGTCTCTTGTCGACTAATTCCAGGTCTACCCTCCAGCGGGGCTGGGCAGTGGGTCGCCTGATGATGTATTAAGGTCTACCCTTCAGCGGGGTTGGGCAGTGGGTCACCTGATGATGTATTAAGGTCTACCCTCCAGTGGGGCTGGGCAGTGGGTCGCCGGTTGATGTATTTGGGTTTACCCTCCAGTAAGGCTGGGCAGTGGGACACCTGTTGGCATTCCAGGCTCAGTCATTTCTACTAGGTTAGTTTGTGGCTTTCCTCCGTGATTACCGAAGTGGGACCCTTAGTTTTATGGGTCAGTGATGGAACGATCTTGACTTTGAGAAGACCTCTTGACTGCGGGGCAGTGACGAGATGTGGTTTGACCTAACCCGGAACTCTCAAGTACGAGTGGCGCTTTCCCCACTGAGACACATTCTTGTGACGTGATCTAAAACCATGCGGGCGAGTCAGTGTCGTCCAAAGAGGATAGTGTCGAAGTGCGGTGATTGAGCCCCTTGGCATGCGATTTGGGGCAGACGTGCGGGATGCTGGGCATCGATGGAGTTTACTTCTAGGACTGTTGGCAAATCACTTTTCTTGGGCTGAGCTATGGGATGGAGATCCCCTTACGACGTTGTTTTGGCTTCTTGATTGAGCATAAGGATATGTATATACCTTGTTCTGGTACCCACTTCTTGGGTTTGGTTACTCTCCCTCCCGGAGAGGCAATGACGTGCGGGGTATGCCACGTGCTTTCCGTGTCTAGCTTCTCGTGGTTGGACGAGTCTACTCTCCTGCTATAGGTAGTGAAGACTCGATGGGAAGTTCATCTTCTCATCGTTTCTAGCTCCTTGTGTTTAGATGAGTCTACCTCCTTTCTCTTGTTGGGTTGAGCTGGACTCTTTACTGTACTCTTCACTGCACTCTCTGTTGTACTCCTTTACTTTTCGTGTTCTCTCTACTGCTCACCCTTCGGTACCTCCTTTGTTGCTCCCTCGAGCCTTCGGGGTATCCTACTGAGTATTTTTATACTCACCCTTGCTTGGGCTTTGCTCGCACTTGTTGTTCCCTTGCAGACGACGGAGAGGTTGGTCATGATGTCAAAGGAGCTTAGGATCTTGGGATCTTGGACCGCGTGCGGTGGTCGGAGTCGGGTTCCAGGTGGGGGAACCTTCTAGCTGTTTTCCTTTTGGTTTACCTGTTGCTGGGTTGTGGCACGTTTTCTGGTTGGGTGCGTGTTTTTCCCCATTTTCCTTTTCATCACTTTACTTGTACTCCTAGAGGTCAATGCACATTTGTGGTTTATTTATAGCAGTTTCTCTTTTACTCTTCTTGTCTTTTCTTTTACACTGCACTTTTTCATTGAGTGTGTTGCGTGTGTGTGTACAAGTGCTTAAGAAAAGGCCTCCCCGAGTTGTCGTGTCTTCGGCGCTGGTCGCCAGCACCTCGCCTGTGGAGGCGGGCTTGGGGTAGTTGCGGCTCGAGCCTCGGTAGGGTCGGGTCGTGACAAAGTGGTATCAGAGGTGTTTCATTCCTTGGGTCGTTGTGCGGAAGTCTCTAAAAAGGAATTGGTTGGGATTTATGGCAACAATGTTAACATGTCTCGAGATCGGCTCTCAGGCCAGGGAGTCCAGTGATGGTGCGGTAGCCAACGTATCCATTCACCAGAACCTTGATAACCCGCTTGTTGACTCGGCATGCTGAGACACTTGTTGCAGGGAAAATTTGTTTGTCCATCACATAGGATTGAGTCTTTGACTGTCCTTCTTGAGTCAAATCCCCTTTTTTTGTTATTTGTATATACATATATGCTCATCTGACCACAGCACTCCTTAATAATATTCAGGATGTCTCCGCAAAGACATCCAGCCAGGATACCATCTTTGGTTCATGATGACGACCCTGTGAGCTATGAGGCCACAGTCCAGAACCCATCATGTGAGACCCTTTCTCCGGGTGGGCCGGTAGCAGCACCACCACCTGTTGAGAAGTAGAAAGTTTCAGTAGAGAAGGCTAAGCTTGAGCGTAGGTTGAGCGTGCTCCGTGAGTTCTAGCGGAAGAGACCGCTGAGGTTCAGGGGTGAGCCAGACCCTCAGGCAGCAGAGGCTTGGCTCGAGGCAGTGGTTCGCCTTTTCAGGCTTGTGCAAATGCCGACAGATCAGAGAGTGGCTTTGGAAACCATCCTTTTCCATGGATCAACTTGGCATTGGTGGAGTCTGGTGACTCAGTTCCTAGATGAGTTGTCGCTTTCGTGGGGCGACTTTCAGTTGTGATCCATGAGGAGTTTTTCTCCTACTGCTTGTCCTCTGTTCGGATTCAGGAGCTCCTAGAGTTTCAGCAGGGAGGGATGACGGTGGCCGAGTACGCGACTAGTTTTGGAGACCATGCACGCTTTTACCCTGACTTGGTCCATGAAGACAACATCTGAGCGTGGAAGTTTGAGAAGGGTCTCCGCCGAGAGATTCGTGTTGTCATAGTACCCTTGGGCATTTCCACATATGACTGGGTGCTAGAGAATGCGCTGGTGACAGAGGGCTTCCTGTCACATTCTGGTGCTGGTGGTGGCAGCAGTCACGTTGGAGCCGAGACATCTGCCGCAGCTAGCGGGCACCGGCAAGCAGAACCTCGACAAAGGTGGCCTTTCTACTGCCAGTTTTGGAGACGTGGTCGTATAGCACTGTGATGAAAAAGTGTAGGGCCTTAACCGAGGGTTCCCTTCCGTGAGTGGGCTCCGGGCCATGGTCTTACATCATAGTGGTGCCGGAGGGAACCAAGACAGCTCCGGGAGCGACGGTTTTATGCTTGTGACAGGCGAGATCACTTGGCACGAGACTGCCCGACCCGAGTTGCTGAGAGCTTCGGGCAGGCAGCAGGCGCACCACCATGACAGAGGCAGCACCGTGATCAGAGTAGTGCCCAGAGAGGTGGTGCTAGAAGAGGAGCGGGAGAAGCTGGAGGTGGGGGACGACGTTACGAGGTCTTCCCATCACCATCAGGTGGTCCACGTCAGGCTCCAGGAGCTGAAAGATGGGATCACGGACAGCCGTGAGCCTTGGATGTCTACGATCTTGCAGAGCAGGGGATGATGAGAGGTACCCCTTGAGACTCTTCTAATTCTTTCAGTAGAATTGTTAGACTCTGTGCGTGAAGTGATTTTTCTCCCCGATCCTTGCTTGAGTTGATACCAGGGTGACGCAGGGCATCGGGTGTAACCCTGTGTTGGTAAAGTAGAAGGTGTGAGACCCTTCTCTTTAGTCGATGGTGGTGACTCCTTCTCCTTTCGAGCGTGTAAGAGATTCTTGGTCGTGGGATATCGAATATGGAATCTTGCGTGAAAAAATATCCTTGGGTGTTCCACCATATGGATATTCTAAAGGAGAGAATCATCGGGCCTTGTTCCAGGTGCGGGTGGTGATTTCAGTCGCGGTGTGCGACGTATGGGTTCGGTCAGGGAGGTGAGCTACCCCTGAGAGCCTTCGGGCCGTTTGAGACCGTGCAAAGGGATGGCGAGGTACCCTACCACCTTGCCCTAACCCCAAAGTCTGGAGTGGGTGAACGAAATCAGAAAGGGCCGACCTCGCATGAATGGATCAATCCTTTGGTCTGTGTGTGGTGACGCAGAGCTGTGCGTGGGTTCTTCTGGGTATGGGAAAGCCATGTGTGGGCTTAGTACCCTTTGTTTCTCCCTAGTTTTGATTTTCGGGGATGAAAATATTGAAGGAGGGAATAATTTAAGAACCCAGTTTTTGCTTTGAAAGACAATGGCATATTCTTGATGATATTCCAGAGCAACGCTTTCAAACGGCGTGCGATTCTGAGCCCCGGAGTGGCCGGAATTAAATTTTCAGTGCCTTCACACTGGAAACTCCAAATAAATGGTATAACTCCTAAACGGTTCACCGGATCAGAGATCCAAGTGTACGGATGGGTCCGGAATGGGTTTTTTACCCAAGGAACGACATAAAACTTGTCGGCGCGGGATGTTTGGACCCCTCGCTTGCTTTCGGAACGTTAAACGGATAAATTAATTGATTAATTTATCCGTTTAATGTTGAAACGTAGGTATCTCATAAACGGTGGCTCGGATTTGAAAACCGAGGGCACTGTTGAGTTAGGAGCGTGCAATTTACCCTATGAGGGGTGTAAGTTTTGCGGGCGCGGCCCATCTGTGAAAAATGCCCCCAGGGGCATTTTCGTAATTTGGCGGCTTTTGGCGTTCAACTTTATAAATTTTGAATGGGTCCTCGGATTAAAATTCTGAGACCACCTTTGTGCTCGGGAGGTGGTGTTTACCCTCGGGGAGGCTTAACCTCGACCATGTCGAGTGTTTCGAGCGCAGGATAAATTGGGGGTTAAATTAATTAAAAATTTAATTAATTTTTTTTATTTAATCCCTAACCCCACCCCTCTTCTTCTCCATTTCCCCTCCCCCCTGGCAGAGGAGCTCAACCAAGAAGGAGAAGCTCCTCCTCTCCTCCTCCCCTCCGGCAAGGCAACGGCGCGGCGGCGGATCATCCGTGAAGCGTCGGTCGAAGCCCAACAAGGTAGGAGGTTTCAGTTGCGTTTTCATTTCCGAACCATCCTTTGGATTCAATTTTATACGTCGATTTGCTGTTAAATCTTTGAAAAAATCCCATGATCATTTAGTACTAATTCTTTTCTTTCCGACGTTCATTTCGGATTTGAAATCCGGGTTCAGATGGTTTCTCGGTCGTTCATCGAACTTCGCGGGTTGGGTGTTTTCCGGTGGACCAAGGCGGCCCGACGATGGTTCAGGTGAGCCGGCTCAGCGGCGGTCCGTGGCAGCTTCAGCAGGCGTCGGTGCGGTGCGAGGCCGAGCAGAGGAGGTCGGGACGGCGGGCCTTCCAGGGCGAGGTGGCTCAAGGTCGGGGACCGCGGTCGAGCGGAGCTGGCGGCAGGTGGCCGCGACGTCGCGGAGGAGCGGAGGCAGATGGTTGCGGCGTGAAACGGCGGTCCGCTGGGGCTGCAGGCCGCGTTGGTCGAGCGAGAGGGAGAGGCCGGCCAGCGTGCGGGCAAAGCGGGGGTCACGCGACGCGACCCCGTGGGAGACAGAGACCCGCCGCTGTGGGTCTCCTCATGGAAATCAGCCGACCGGCCAGTGCCGGTCGACGGTCTGTTTAAAAAAAGGGAAATGGTCTATAATAATAATAATATTATTATTATTATTATTATTATAAAAAAATGATTGTCATATCGTAAACGGCGTTCGATTTGGGCACTGTTTGCGGCGACGCATCCCTTAAATTGAGATGAACTTTTTGAGATAGTTTCGAGAATTTTTAATTCCCGAAACGAGGGGCCTCGGAGGCGCAGCGCGTCTTTAAGTGTTTTGGCGTTTTTCCGGGAATCTTGTTTTGAGCGGCGC
The DNA here is from genome assembly GCA_963277665.1 of Viscum album. Classification (NCBI taxonomy): domain Eukaryota; kingdom Viridiplantae; phylum Streptophyta; class Magnoliopsida; order Santalales; family Viscaceae; genus Viscum; species Viscum album. Next base: position 41,426 of record CAUJRU010003223.1, read on the forward strand.
GGATGCATCCGACGTCCGCTTTGAGTGCGGTCAGTTGCATTGGGACCCTGGCGTCGGGGCGAAGGTTTCAGAAGTGGTTTCGGGCGTTGAGACTGGATTTGAGGCATGGGCCCCACAGCCCGTCTTTCGAGCTGCGCGCATCATTTAGCAACTTTTTCATCGGGCGTCTGTTCGGGGTGAGTGAGCAGTCATTTTCGAGCGTTTTTTCGAGGGGATTGCAATGGTGCAATCCGCCCGCTCTAATTTAGCATGATGGTGCGGGGCCCACGTGGGTCGTTTGGGCGTCGACGGTGATTTCCATCTTTATCACTGGGCGACCGTTTTGGACAAGTGAATAGTCCATCTTGTGTGCTTTTTTGACAGGATCGCAATGGTGCGATCCGTTCGTTGAGTTTCGGGACCGGGTTGCGGGTTCCACGAAGCACCGCTCGTGTGCGGTGCGCCGGAATGCATCTTTTTCTCCAGATACTCGTTCCACGCAAGTAAGCAGTCAATTTTACGTGCTTTTCAGAGAGCATTGCGATGGCGCAGTTCGCCCGACATCTTTTGGGGATGTGGTGTGGGTCCCACCCGACCTGGCTACGGTGAATAGTACCTTTTTCACCGGGTGTCCATTTCAGGAGATTGAGTAGTCAATCCCATGTGTTTTTCTGAGGGGATCGCAGTGGTGAGCCCCGTTTGTTCAGTTTTGGGATCTTTGGGTGGGCCCCACACGGGTTAATTACGGTGAATAGTACCTTTTTCATCGGTTGACCGTTTCAGGAAAGTATGTAGTCTATATCGTGTGTTTTTTCACGAGGATTACAATGGTACGATCCATTTGATTGTGCAGAGCCTCATATGTGATCTTATTAAATGTGGAAATGTAAAGGTGCCCCAGGGGCGGTTCTTCTACTGAGTTTGTAGCGGACCCTTGGCGTGTGATCGCGTGCACTCCCATGTGAGTGAAGTAATGCTTGAATGGATGTGGTTGGTCGTGCCCAGACGTTGAGGCGGTAAGTTGGAGGTGTTAGGTCACGCCTTCGCGTTGACGTTGGGTTCCGTGTGCATGATAGCCCTTTGGCTGAAAATGAGTTATACTCTGGGAGTATACGGAAGCACTTGGAGGTACGTGTGGTTTGTACCTGAGACCGTTTGTGCGCTTGGTTGGGGTCGAGATGGGGCCACACGTTCTGTGGGCCCCACGTTCGTGCCGGGTTCTGCTTTACATACTTTGACCTCTCGCGACGTAGATGGTCCCTCTGTGCTCGTTTGTTTGACTAGCAGGGTGGAGTCTTTCCCCTGGCTTTGTGCGCGTTTGTTTGGACATCAAGGTTGAGTTGTCTCCCCCTGGCTTCATTCTCGATGGATTGGTCGGTAGCGGTGCTAGTGACATCCAGTGATGGAACAGGCGCTGAACCTCTTTTGGTGAATTGTTCTGGAGTTGGGTGGTTGCGCGATACTCACTCCGTATTCAGTTGGCCAGTGTTGTACCCTCCAGTAGAGATGGCCAGAGAAGTTCTGATTTGTACCGTCCAGTGGGGCTGGACAGTGGGTTGCTCACTGACTTCTTCGGGTTTACCCTCCAGCGGGGCTGGGCAGTGGGTTGCTCACTGACTTCTTCGGGTTTACCCTCCAGCGGGGCTGGGCAGTGGGTTGCTCACTGACTTCTTCGGGTTTACCCTCCAGCAGGGCTGGGCAGTGGGTTGCTCACTGACTTATAGGGTTTACCCTCCAGCAGAGAATGGGCAGTGGATCACCCGATGCTCTTAGGGTCTACCATCCAGAAGAGACTGGGCAGTGGGTCACCCGAAGACCTCTTAGGGTCTACCCTTCAGCAGGGCTGGGCAGTGGGGCGCATGTCGTTTAGTTCCAGGTCTACCCTCCATCAAGGCTGGGCAGTGGGTCGTCTGTCGACTTATTCCAGGTCTACCCTCCAACGGGGCTGGACAGTGGGTCGCCTGATGATGTATTAAGGTCTACCATCTAGCGGGGCTGGGCAGTGGGTCTCCTGATGATGTATTAAGGTCTAACCTCCAGTGGGGCTGGGCAGTGGGTCGCCGGTTGATGTATTAGGGTTTACCCTCCATCAGGGCTGGGCAGTGGGTCACCCGATATCTGGTTATGAATTACCCTCCAACAGGGCTGGGAAGTGGGACACCTGTTGGCATTCCATGCTCAGTCCTTTCTACTAGGTTATTCTGTGGCTTTCCTCCGTGATTACTAGAGAGGGACCCTTGGTTGTAGGGGCAGTGATGGAACGATCTTGACTTTGAGGAGACCTCTCGACTGTGGGGCAGTGACGAGGTGTGGTTTGACCTAACCCAGAACTCTCAAGTACGAGGGGCGCTTTCCCCAATGAGATGTGTTCTTGTGACGCGATCAAAAACCGTGTGGGAAAGTCAGTGTCGTCCAAAGCGGATAGTGTCGAAGTGTGGTGATTGAGCCCCTTGGCTTGCAGTTTGGGGCAGACGTGCAGGATGCTGGGCATCGACGGAGATTACTTCTGGGATTATTGGCAACTCACTTTTCTTGGGATGAGATATGGGATGGAGATTCCCTTACGACGTTGTTCGGGATTCTTGATTAAGCATAAGGATATGTATATACCTTGTTTCGGTACCCACTTCTTGGGTTTGGTTACTCTCCTTCCAGGAGAGATGAAGACGTGCGGGGTATGCCATGTGATTTCCATGTCTAGCTTCTCGTGGTTGCACGAGTCTACTCTCCTGCTATATGTAGCGAAGACTCGACAGGAATTTCATCTTCTCACCGTTTCCAGCTCCTTGTGTTTGGATGAGTCTACCTCCTTTCTCTTGTTGGTTTGATCTGGACTCTCTATTGTACTCTTCACTGCACTCTCTGTTGTACTCCTTTACTTTTCATATTCGCTCTACTACTCACCCTTAGGTACCTCCTTTGTTGCTCCCTTGAGCCTTCGGGGTATCCTACTGAGTATTTTTATACTCACCCCTTCTTGGGCTTTTCCTGCACATGGTGTGCCCTTGCAGAAGACGGACAGGTTGGTCATGACGTCATAGGAGCTTAGGATCTTGGGAGCTTGGACCGCTTGCGGTGGTCGGAGTCGAGTTCCAGGTGGGGGACCCTTCCAGCTGTTTTCCTTTTTGTTTACCTATTGTCGGGTTGTGGAACCTTTTCTGGTTGGGTGCGTGTTTTTCCCCTTTTTCCTTTTCAGCACTTTACTTGTACTGCTAGAGGTTGATGCACATTTTTGGTTTATTTATAGCAGTTTATCTTTTACTCTACTTGTGTTTTCTTTTACTCTGCACTTTTGCATTGAGTGTGCTTTGTGTGTGTGTACAGGTTCTTAGGAAAAGGCCTCCTTGAGTTGTCATGCCTTCGACGCTGGTCTCCAGCCCCTGGCCTATGGAGGCGGGCTTGGGGTAGTTGCGGATCGAGCCCGTGTAGGGTCGGGTCGTGACAATATCCTGGTTGCAAGATAAGAAAATTAGAAGCAGTTGAAAAATTTATGGCTACTAAATCAGATAATGGAATATCAAATAACTGTTTTGATCAGATATTTTCTTTGGTTAAAGCACTTTTATCTAAAGTAAATGTGTTGCCAGCTAATTATTATGAGAGCAAGAGACTGGTTCGTAATCTGGGCCTTAATTATCAGAAGATCCATGCATGTTCAAACGATTTCATCTTATATTATTGGGAAAATGATTCGTTGGATATTTGTCCCACATGTGGACAATCGAGGTATAAAGAAGCTCAATCAGGGAAGTCTGGATTGATTCCTATAAAACAGTTGAGATATTTCCCTCTTTCACCCAGGTTGCAACGTTTATTTATGTCTCAGAACACAGCGACAATGATGTCATGGCACAAAACCAAAATTTCAAATGGTAAAAGCCTGATTCATACATATGATGGTGATTCATGGAAACATTTTGATCAAGTGCATCTGTCTTTTTCTTTAGAATCCAGGAACGTGCGATTGGGTCTTTATACTGACAGTTTTTGTCCATTTGGATATTTTGGTAGTCAGTATTCATGTTGGCTTGTCTTTATAACTCCGTACAATTTACCTCCATGGATGTTGATGAAAGAGACTTATATATTTTTGACATTATTAACCCCAGGACATCCGAAAAAGAATATTGATGTTTTTTTGAAACCATTGATTGATGAGTTAAATTTATTGTGGATTCATGGTGTTGGTATATATGATTCTACTGCGAAACAGAATTCTGTAATGAAAGTTGCTTTGATATGGACAATTAGTGACTTCCCAACATATGGCATGTTATTTGGCTGAAGTACACATGGTCCAAAATCATGTCCTTACTGTAAGGGAGACAACAAAGCATTTATGCTTGTGAATGGAAAAAACCTTGCTATTTTGACTGTCATCAAAGATTCTTTCCAATCGATCATCCTTTTCGGAGGATTAAATCTCATTTCAGAAAAAGTAGAATTGAACAAGATGAACCTCCAAAAATATACTCAGGTACAGAGTAACTATCAGTTGTATTTTTATTACCTTCCATCACTTTTGGACCGATAATAAATCAACAGAAAATTCATGGCTTTGGGAAAGAACACAATTGGAAAAAACAGAGCATTTTTTGGAATCTGCCATATTGGTCTGATTTATTGGTCCGACACATGTTGGATGTTATGCATATTGATAAGAACTATTTTGATAATTTATTTCATACAGTTTTGGATACACCAGGTAAGACCAAAGATAATGTAAAGGCACGATTAGATCATGCCCAAATTTGTAGGCGACCAGAACTTGAATTGTTTGAAAATGTCAGATCACAGAGATTAATTAATCCAAAAGAAGCTTATACACTGTCCAAATAGAGTTACTTATTATTTTGTCAGTGGATTTTAGATTTGAGACTTCCAGATGTCTATGCTTCCAACTAGGGAAGATGTGTTAAAAATGGTCATATTACCGGATTAAAAAGTCATGATTGTCATGTTATAATGGAAAGAATTATGCCTATTGGATTAAGAGGTTTATTGAATTAAAATATTTGGGATTTTATAACAGATATATCATATTTTTTCTGAGACATGTGTGCGGTGAGAACAGACTACCATACACTAAGCAAACTGGAAGAAGATGTTTTTATAATTATATAAAAACTGGAAAAAATATTTCCGCTGACTTTCTTTGACTCAATGGAACATTTGATATTACATTTTCCACATGAATAAAAATGTAGAGTTCCGGTTCAGTTTCGATGGATTTACTCATTTGAGAGATGCATGCAGAAATTAAAGAAAAAAGTACGTAATAAAGCATCAGTTGAAGGCTCAATTGCTGAAGCGTATTTGCAAGAGGAAATTGATTTATTCTACTCTCATTATTTTGAATCTGAATATCCCTTAAAATTTAACCGCATGGGCCGGAACGAGGGGAATTTTAATGATGATATGAACAATCAATTATCAGTTTTCAATCATCCCGAACATGGCTTTGGTGGAGTTTATGATAGATGTATTTCATATGATGAACATCATAGAGCTCATACATATGTTCATCAACTATGAAGAAATGTCACCAATTGTACAGTGAGTGCTTCTATACCTTCTTCTATAGATTCTGTTATAGTAAATTAATCATATTGTATTTTTTGGTTATATGATGATCATATAAAGAAACAATTTCCACAAATTACAGCAGCTGGCTTAGAAGAACGTCGGCAAAAAAAATTTGACTACTGGTTTCAAAAACAGGTAACGTAAATTATTTTTTGGTTTTACCTATAAAATCAATGTATTACTTGTAATAGTGATAAATGTTTTAAAAAAATTCAGGTATCTATACATGCTGATAAGATTGATATTCGATTGCGTATATTTAGTAGCCCACCATCCAAAATGGTTAAATATTATAATTCATATGTGGTGAATGGTTATCTCTTTCGTACACGTTCATATGGGGAATCAAATAAAACAATGAATAGTGGTGTTTGTTTGAAGGGATCACATCATAGAGATATTGATGTTGACTTTTACAGCATGCTTGAAGAAATTATTGAACTGTGTTATTTGGGAAAGAATTATGTAACAATGTTTAAATGTCGATGGCTGGATATTGATAGAGGCTTGCATATTCATCCGACGCATGGAATTGTTGATATTAAACATAAACGTATTATTGTAGTAAATAAACCATATTTATTGGCTCATCAAGCACATCAAATTTATTATGAAAAATATTGTGCTACTGCAAAAGAGTTGGATGATTGCTGGAGTATAATAAAAGTTAAATATAGAGAAAATAAGTTTACTCAAACTAAATGTGGTTCCACTGAAGTGCAAGGAAATTAAATTTTTCAGGACACTCCTCAAAACACATCTTTTCCACAAAGAGACATGAATATCGAGGATGACACCCCACAGTTAAGGGTCGATGGTGATGATGTTGTCAATGATGTTACAACTAAATTTGAAATGACAAGAGATGATGAAAGTGAAACTAATATAGAAATTGATGATGCTGATGAGGAAGATGAAGACATTGACATTGAAAACTATGAAGATGATGATGAAGATGAAAATTGACATAGTAAAATGCTGGTTAGAATCATAAAAAATATATATTTATACATAATAGTTATTTTCAACTATTTGCTAATAACAATCATTTCATGTTTTAGATGGACTCAGAAACGTATCGTCAGTTGCTGGAGGATGATCTACCTATGGATGATGAGGTTCTTGAGTCATTTGACCCTCAGGCTATTGGCACTACAGGGAGCACTCAGAGGGGGCGTGGTCTTGCCAGACTGATGATTCCAGATCTTATCCCGTAGCGACTTCCACCTCTTGGATTTGATGTGCACATGTGGTGGTATAGTAATCTGTGTATTTTTGTTATCTTTCATTATAATTTATTTATATTCTAATTTTTTGATTATTTGTTCTTTTTCCACAGTTTTACGCATATAGCTATTGGACATAGGAGCGCTATCTTACGCAATTATTTTTTTCATCCCCCCCTCACATGGGATCAAATTCCTGCTAATGTGCAGGCTGCCATGTTCGATCATTGGCTGGTATGTAATTAAATATTATTTATTTTGAAATTTAATTCATTAATAACTTTATATTAGGGTTTATGGTATCCTATCGATGAGAGCATGTGTTCCACTATCCACGTGGCATGGGCGGTGTCTATGGGTGACCGTTTCCGTCAGTTTTTACATAATTTGAGAAAGGCGGCTGTGAGGAAAGCCAGAGTGATAGAATTTGAGGAGTCCTGTAGAGCCCACTGACCAGAGTACATTTCATCTCAGGTTTGGGATGGATTATGTACACACTGGTTGGGTTATGGGTTTCAGAGGAGATCTGCATTGGTTTGAAAAAATCGGGGGAGACAAGAGGTGATGCATCGAGCTGGTAGTCGTACATTCAGTGCGCATGGAGAGCATCTGGTAAGTAATTTTTTTTAATATTTTATACAAATTTAAATATAAACAGTTTATTTTATATTCATATAGGAAGCCGAGAAGCCCAGTATTACGACGTACGGCGTTTATCAGAGGATGTACACTGATCCGGCTACTGGAGAGATTAGAGGTGACCCCCAACGTCATATTATGGTCAGTATTATTTTCTTTTCATTTTGCAAACTAAATGCATATAATCTTTTCATTATTTTAATTTCTAATTGAAACTTAAGGAGTCATATGAGGCCACGAACTCTCAGAAACAGGCTGAGATTCAAGACGAGACGGGTGATCAGACTAGTGCCCACCATTTTGATGAGATGGCATGCATGCAGGCGACCCAATATGGCTTCGAAAAGGGCCGAGTAGTTGGTATAGGATCTCATTTGACTCCTACAGCTTATTATGGTACTGCTGCGATGTCGGCGTCCATCTCGAGAGGAGCTCGTGGAGAGACATCATCTTCTGCCTCACAGTATCAGGAGCAGCTACGTGCTCAGAGTCAGCTTATAGAGGATTTGCGTCAGGGGAAGGAGCAGATGCATTAGCAGCATGATGATGAGATGTGTCGATGGCAGGAGAAAATGCGTCAACAGCGGGATGAGGAGAGGCGTCGATATGAGGAGCAACATCAAGAGCAGATGGAGTATATGCGTTGTCTGACTCGTAGTTTAGGGATGGAGTTTCCTCCACCACCTCCTCCAGGTTCTCCAGATTATCCACCCCCTAGTGATTTTTTTACATGTAATAAAAATTTGAGTTCGTAGTTTATTGTCATATTAACTATTTACAATTCCTCTTTCATATTTGTATAAATATTGCATGATTTAATTTTTTTTATTATTTTTAATATTTTATTACTTATTAGTATTATTTTTAATGTCTATTTATTTTAGTAATATTACATTTAATATTTTATATTTATTTTTAATATTGAGAAGTTTATAATTTTATAATTTTATTAATATCAATATTATTATTATTATTAATATTATTTTTTCATAAATATGTATGGTTATTTTAATAATAATATTATTATATTAATTTTTTATATTATTAATATTAGTATTATTATTATATAATATTATATTATTTATATTCATATTATTATTATTTTTTGATATTAATATTTTATAATTATATTATTAATATTTTATTATTAATATTGTAATAATATAATTTCTTTATATTATTAATATTATTAATATTATTATTATATACATAATTTAAAAATAATAATATTATATAAATGTTTTATATTATTAATATTAGTATTATTATATAATATTATATTATTTATATTCATATTATTATTATTTTATATTAATATTTCAAAATTATATTTTATATTTTTTTTATTTATATTATACTAATATAATTTTTTTATATTATTAATATTATTTTAATTTTTATATAATATTATACGATTTGTATTAATTATTTTATTTATTTTATTTTTCTTTTAGTATTTGCGACGGGAGTATTTGGGACGGGGTGTCCCGTCGTAAAATTTTTTTTACTATCCCATTTGCGACGTGAAGAATACCCGTCGTAAAAACTATTTCTGCGACGGTTCGTCGTAAATACCTATATCGCAAATATTTTTTAAATTTCCCATTTGCGATGGGTCAGAAACCCATCGCAACTAATATATCTGCGACGGACCATTGCAAATACCTTTTTTATATATAAACGAAAACCAATTTGTGACAAGGGAAAAATACCATCGTAAATACTATTTTTGCGATGGGACCGCCGCAAAAACACCTATATGTGACGCCGTTTTCAGCAACATGCGGTTTGCGAAAAAGCCCTATTGAAAAAGGTCTTTTGCGACGGGATCCCGTCGCAAATATTCTGTTTTCCTGTAGTGAACATTTTTCAGCCGACTATACAGATAGCACCTTACGACACTTTGAATGGTAAGCCATGCCGATCACCTTTGTGCTGGCTAGAGGAAGGAGAGGTAACACTGCTGGGACCTCATCTTGTTTCGGAGACCTCAGAGCAGATAGAGTTGATTCAAAAGAGGATGGCTACAGCACAGTCTTCGCAAAAGTCTTATGCTGATTAGTGGAGATGACCACTGGAGTTCGAGGTTGGGGATCAGGTTTTCCCACGTGTCGCACCGAGGTTGGGACACAAGACGATTTGGAGACAGGGTAAGCTTTCACCACGGTACGTCGGGCCGCTTGAGGTGTTGTAGAAAGTTGGGTCGGTTGCCTATCGGTTATAGTTACCTCAGAGGGGCTATGCACGACGTTTTCCACCTTTCTCAGATCCGACATTACTTTTCAGACCCATCTAGTGTCTTTCAACCTGAGGAGGTTGACCTTGAAGCAGATGCATCGTTTGAGGAGCATCCTATCTGGATTTTCAATCACAGTAAGAAGGTTCTCTGTGGCCAGTCTGTTTCTCTAGTACGGGTGTTATGGCAGCATGGGCGAGTATATGACAAGACTTGGGAGAGGGAGGTCGATGTACGATCGCAGTGGCCAGAGCTGTTCGGGGTTTCTTCTTCTATGCCTCACTAGGGAAATTCGGGGACAAAATTCTTTAAGGGGGAAGTTTTTAAGAACCCGGATCTTCGTTTCAGGTATGTTTTTCCTTTTCTGGTCTTTTTTGAGAAAAAGAGGAAATTTTTGGAAATTTTCGAAGTACACGCCATGTACTTTATAAGTACATGACGTGTACATTGATGCAGCACTAGGCCGTGTGCCGGACGTGTCTGGGCCATACACACGGTGTGTAGGGGCAATGTGGAGGCCACTTAAATCGGAGTATGGAAAGTCCAAGTACATGTCGTGTACCCTAGAAGTACACACCGTGTCGTTTCTTTTTTTCCCTTTAAACGGACCGGGGTCACGCCTAATCGACGAAAACACATTCTTCTCCAGGTTCTTCGATCGAGAGTACCCGTACGGCCGCGAAAACCCTCTGAGCCATCGATCCTCCGTCTATTTGCCGAATCGACCACCATCGATTGTGTTGAAACCACAGTAGTGAGCTCTTCTTTCTTCTTGAGTCTCATTCCATGATTCTCCCTATTTTTCATGATATCTTGGGTTGAACGGTTTGTGTGTTTTCATTGATCTATGTCGTTCTAAGGAGAATCAATCCTCATGGTCAAAGTATATTGATCTACTATCATCAAGGTAGGTGGTTTGTGCCTTACCATTCAATGTCTTTGGGTTTTATGTGCAAATTACACCAATACCCATGAACGGGGTATTGCGTGTTTTCCGTTTTCCCTTGTGGTTTTCCTTCCATGCATGTATGCTAGTCAAGAGATAATTTGATCATGTTTGAGGATAATTTCTAGGCTTGGATGTTTTTCCCATGCCTTATTCTTGTTATGACCTTTGGGTCTTATTAGCCTTTGGTCGTTATACCTGTTTTCCATGCCTTTTGATTGTAGGATGGAATGATATTTTTGACATTCTTGTTTTGTTGTAGACTCGTTAGCCATGTAGCTCTATAGATGTACTTTGGCCTCATAGCATTATTATGCACTGACTGGCACGGGACCATGAGAACCTGGTTCTATAGACTATAAGGGATAGACTGAGTGCACTTCCCAGAGAGTCTTGTACATTATAGACTACAGGGGATAGACCGAGTGAGCTTCCCTGAGAGTCTAGGATATTATAGACTACAGGAGGGTAGATCGAGTGAGCTTCCTTAGAGAGTCTTTACTTGTTTGAATTATTTAAAACCTTTCCAGGATAGAGAAGGAATTAACTGAGTGAACTTCCTTAGAGAGTCTGTGATAGACCTAAAACTATAGGAGGATTGACCGAGTGAGCTCCTCAGAGAGTTTCTAGACCTTGGGGCTATAAGAGGTTTATACCACGTGATCTTCCTCAGAGAGTCCCTGACTACCCTAGACTATAAGGGGAATTGATCGAGCGAGCTTTCCCATAGAGTCCTATAATTACGTATGACCAAACCAGAGGGGTTAGGCTGAGTGCACTTCCTAGAGGGTTGTTGGTACTTCTTGGATAGGACTAGAGGGGTTGGCTGTGAGTACTTCCCAGAGGGGTTCATTTTGTGGTTAGTTGTTCGCTTCTTTGCTGCTTGATGCTTTTTGGATTGATTATTGTTGCATATCATCTTGTTACTGCTTACTGATTACTGCCTGTTGTTTACTGTTATTGTTCACTGCTTACTGTACTATTACCTGCCATATGCTCACTGACTGTTAGGAACATATCTTCTGGTGGTTTCCTATTGGGATTTAGTCTCACACCCTATTAGGGATATGCTTTTGGGCCCAAAAATACTATGTTGTTGCAGGTATAGACAAGGGCAAGCACCCTTAGACTTAGGATACTTGATTGCTTTGGAGCAGGAAAGCATGAGACCAAGCATAGGCTTGCGATGCTGCGGAGCTATTTATCTTTTCTTTTGTACTTGTTTGGGTACTGTTTGTATTTCTAGTATAGTGACCTATTTGGATAATTTCCTATATATGAATCATGAATCATTTCATATTTATATATCTGCTCCAGTTTCTCATTATTTCAGTCTTCATCTGCTTATTGTTGTTGGATATTTACTGCTTCCGTTATTGCATGTTTTGTTTACTTCTTCTCTATACTCTACCAATGAGGGAATAGTTTCCCTACTATCACACCCAAGGCCCTCGCTACTAGTCTGCAGCCTTTGGAATTTGAGAAAATGTGCTTGAGGCCATGTGACCAACCGGGTATGGGGCACCTCTGGGTGGCATCTGAAACTAGGACGTTACACCATCTTACAGTGACTGGCTAGAAAATAGTTTATATATACATGGGGGATCATGATAATTTACTTTGTGTTATCCTTCCTAAAGCCTCTGGATCCAAAGATATTGAAATCATGATAAATAATAGTGAACAGTAGTGAAACTAACTTATCACCTAAATAGCTATACTAAGCTCAAAGTCCCTCCATGGATAACTCTCACCATGTATCACATCTAGAGAGAATATAATATAATAATAAAGCATCAAGGGTACCATGCTCCTACTTCCCCACTAATATGTCTCTCTTCCCTAATATCGCA
>CAUJRU010003224.1:0-53889 GCA_963277665.1 Viscum album
AAGGTCTTCCTTCAGCTTGACCAATTCTTATTTGGCCAAGCGGCCCGTGGTTGGGGGCCACAGTTCTTCCGCACGCGGACGGCACATGGTCTCTGCTTCCATTTGTCACCACTTCCTCTCATTGCCACCACAAAAGTATCCAAGAACAATCAGAGGGTTGGCGGTCCGTGTTCGTTCATCCCACACCCTCCACATTAGGTGGTCTCAAATGGCCAAAGGTAAAACATGGTTTCAATGAGGGACGAAAAACAATTTTATTCAATTAAAATTGAATCAAACCCCTAACTTGAAATATGATTTGCATTAGTCGAGCGTCATGTAAAATGGTGTCTTGGGGAGATGGCACCAACTCATTGACGTTGGGAACAAAGGGGCCGCAGATGGCATGTAGTAGGCATTCCTTTTGGGTGGCTTTTTCTCCTTTGGTTGGGCCGAAGATTAAAGGTGATGATCGACGTTCCTCGGTGGTTTCTCATTGGAAGAAAGGCGTTCTTCATTTAGAAAAGAACACTCTTCTCTATTTCTCGAGAGCTTACTCAAGGTTCTCCAAACACAATAAGTTCCAAAATTAAATAATATCTAAGTCTATTATTTTATTAACACAAATAATTAAAAATTTAAACTCTTTAATTAATTAATTAGAGCTCAATTCATTAATTAAAGTAGTTTCCAAAAACTAAATAAAGAGAGTGGGAAGTGAAGAGATCACATAAAAAAGGGGAGTTTCCAAATTAAATAAGGATAAGTTAATGGGGAGTTAAAGTGAGATGAAATTTTAGGGTATGGAGTGGGCCCCACCTCACATTATCCTCCCATGGGAGGTTATATGGGTGTGGGCCCCACTAATAACTTCTATTTTGTAGGATATAACTACCATAGATAAATAAGATTTGTATTCAACAATTTTATTTAATTAATTCCAATTTCCCCAAAAACTTACTCTCAAGCAGCATAAAATGATACTACGGTAAAGGTCCCCTTAAGAAATTATCCGTGCTGTGAGTTCATCGGTGCCCTCAGATTTAAATTCTGATCCCCGGTTCAAAAGATTGAAAAAAAAACTTGCACGTATGTTTACTAAACGTACCCCAACAAAACATCAGAAATTGATTTCGGGCACACCGGGCCTCAGAATCATGTGCCGTTAGAAACCAAAGACTTGTAAAATTCCAATGTATTTAAGAAAAAAATTTCCTTGATATTTCTGGGTCTTTACATCGTATTCCCTATGAAATATTAACATTTAAAAACACAATATATATCATAATATTAAATATATTAATGATAAAAAATGTCTATGAGGTGATATATATACACCATATAAAATAATATATGTCAAAAACATCAAAATATTCTTCAATGAAAAGAAATTGGTACTAAGTCCATTTCAAAGGTAAAATCACTGTAGTGATAATTAAAAATATAAATTGATCATGTGTCTCAATAGTAAATCCACAAAAAAAGTATAAATAAAAGAATAATATAATATTATGTCATTACAAAGATAATGGTTTCATGATATAAAAAAATAACTATAAATTTAACCCAATGATTAAAAATTTACTTAAAAAATTCCATACTATAGGTTTGACATCCTACAAAGGTGTTCAAACCTCATTTATAGTGGTTTTATTTTTTTATTAATTTATTAAATTACTTTATTTTATAATTCTCAAATCTTATAATATTATTTTATAATATATTACCTCCCATTCATTAGGAATATTTCATTATTTGCATTGTTTTTTGTGTTAATTACCGTTTTTTATCAAGCGTGTTTTATCTTCCATGTCTTAGTTGTCTTCTATAGGATATAGATAAATAATCTACATAATTATATAAATTTTATAAATAAAATATTTAATTATTAAATAGATTTTTCTAACAATTTTTTAATTTTTATCATAGCAATTGAATCACATCGCTTCCGGGAGATGATAAGCCATACACAAGCATGAACAAAGATATAATTTATTAATGGTTGAAATGGTAAGTAATGGAATGGTATATTTGAATTATATAGTCAATATCATGTCATAAATATCATATATATATATATATATCCATTTTTAGATCATTATAACATCCATGTAAAGGTTTTATGAAAAACAAATTACACCTTCATGTAGAGACCTTAAGCCGTATATACGCATGTGCAATGATTTTGTTCTTCATAAGATGGATAAAATGTAAAATATGGTTTTATAATAACAATAATAAAACAATAGTATACATATTATAAAATATTTACTATTTTATAATGGAAATAACACATTAATAAAAGGTATAAGAAAATAAAATCTATTGAGTTAGAAGAGGTGATTATCTTCTCTTAAAGGTTCCTCACATAGAACTCCACTTAGAGACGCTATGGTTGTAATTTCAAGAATTACATGACGTTAAAAACATATTTATGAAATGTGGGAGGATAAAAAATTATATTTTGTAATATATAAAACGTTTGGATATGTGATTAGAGAAGGGGGGATATTTATACTAGAGGATGGGTGGTTTTATGTGATTAAATAATAATTATCTTGTATTTAAAGATAACAACTTTAGATTTGAATTAATTCTATTAATTTATGTTCATAAATAATATTATAAATACATATTACATTAATAAAAAATACCACCCATTTATGTTTTTTTATTTTTTATATATTTTAAGATTTTACCTTTAATCTTTAACACGCGACATTATTTTACCTATACGGTGATAAATTTTTATTTTACCGCAATATGTTTTTTATACCTAAAAATGAATATAAAATTATTAAATATTATTTCTAAATGATTAAAAATATGTGATAAAATTTTAAAAAATAAATAAACAATTGTTTTTTAGCGATATTTAATATTAAATTGTCAAAACATAATTTAAACTTCATTTTTTAAATGTGTTTTTAAGCCCCAATTTATACTCATGCAAAAATAAGGTATAAATATTGGATAAATTTTATTAACTATATTATATATAAATAAGGGGTTCTTAAGTTACTTTTATATCAATTTCAAATCATAAAATTACTTTTTCTATAAATTGAGATATTTATAAAAAATCACTATTTTAAATATTCATTAAAAAATAATATCTTTTATGAAAAATCTAATGAATATTATCCTATAAATATTTTGACATGAATAATCCAAAAATCAAATTAAATTTTTAGAGTAAATTTTCAAAAACATCAATAAAATAATTATAATATTCAGTCATAAAATGAAAGGAAAACAAATTCTAAAAAATAAAATTTCTAAAAAAATATCCTTACTAAAAATAAATTACTAGTTAAAAAATAATTAAGTAATAAATTATATATAAAATAAGAAAATAAATATTTCATTAATTTTATAATTCTATACATAACTATAAATTTATTATTTTTGATATAATGATCACATAATAGTATTTCGTTGTTTGTTTATGTTGTGTGGACCATGTAGTTTAAGAAATAAAAAAAATAAATTAATTTAAAGAAGGTAATTCTATCATATACTATGGTTTTATATCATCCAAAAATTCAATAAATTTTATCCTTTCAATCTATAATTTTACTTCAATAATAAATGAAATATATAAGAGAATTCTTTGTTGGAATCCCACATTGTAAAAAGGGTTAATTGATCTTCCTATTGAAAAGAGAGAATGGAAAATGAGAACATCCCAATAAAACCAGGATTCATAATAATATATAATTATTGTAGTGTTAAAATATAGACATAAGTAGAAAAATTACTATGAATTTTTGATAGAGTGTCTAAGAAAACATTATCATGAGAAAGATAGCAATTATAAAATCACAATTTTTGGTCATGATTAAAGTACATTTATTTCTCCCTAAGATAAGTATGTGGATAAATTTATTCACCCAAAATACTTTTCATACCATTATGGAATTATTTTACTTTCATCAAAAAAAGATATGCAAATTTAGTAACATGAAAAGTATAGTTTCATCCTTTAATTTATCTCAATCACAACCCGTCTTTTTCTCCAAATATTGAGTATGTTTTTTTTCATCATGAAGCACTTGAATCAATTTTTATTGATTATAGAATATAAAATAGAAAAACAATCTTTTCCTCCTATAATTAATCATTAAGAAAAAATATGGTTAGAATAACATTATTATATAAATCCCCAAAAATATTTATATGAAGAAAACAACATAAATCATAAAAATTTAATTAATAATCACAAATATTCAAAATATATCATTCAATTAATAAATATTATTATATGTAATAATAAATATTCCACCCTATGACTAAAATCCAAAAATTAAAAGGATTGGATCATATAGGCTTCTAAGATAAATTTATTATTTATCTCAAAATATTTGTACACATTAAACATATAACATAAAAAATACACTAATCATTTCCACAAATAACCTAAATCAAAATAATTCAAAAAATATTATATTCCTATAATGTTAAATTCAAATTTTATTCCTCAAATTTAGCTTTATCTTATAGGGTTCATAAAATTTATCAGCATCTTATGCCATAAATACGTTTACATCAAATAAATTTATAATCCTATGGTTATCTATATGATAAAATTTATATCCCTAGAATGAATTTATCATTAACATGTTATATCACATAAATAATTAAAATGTATTTCATAATAACTATGAAATCGTGTAGGATAGTGGTTGGGGATGAACCCTTTCCTCTTTTTGGTTTTTAGTTTTTGTATCACGACATTGCTAGATGTGATTGGTTGTCACCTGACCTATGTGTTGTCCTCATTTCTAAAATTATAATAATAAATTATTTAAAATATTATTAAACATGTGATAAATATCCACAATATAACCATAATATTTTCAATATTAATGAAATGTCTTAACATTAAAGTATATCTTATAAGTGTTAATTTTAATCCATTAAATATAATAATCCCATAATTAACATTACATCAATGATCATATAAACCATAATGGTTATCCTTACCTTTTAACTTATTTTCACAAAATAGAAATCCGATATTGGTTAAATAAAAATTTCACTAAAACACATATTAAACCAAAGGGATTTGTTATCACAAATTTCTACCAAAATATCAATAATATTAAATGACTACCATGTCATAAACCCTCAAAAGTTTTTTTAAAAGTATTAAACACATGATCAAAAATAAAACCATTAACCCATGGTGGTGTGTATAACTATTTATTTAGTAGAAATATTTACTCATCCAAAATAAAAAAATCATTTACCATAATACAATTGGGTAAATCATTGTTTTTAACATTGTCTATCACATTCAATTTTAAACTAGTTTTTTCTTGTTTTGACTACTAACAAAGACCTAAATTCAACATGAAAGAATCATAATACAGTAATCAAATGGAAATAAAATATAATTATGAAATGATATTAAAATTGTGTCTATACCATAAAAATATATTCTAAATATATGATTCATTTAGTATAAATTAGTTTATTCATGGTCATTACCGTATCTATATAGTGTAATCCTATACATATAATTATCATCAACGTTAGTCATATTACTATATTCCCAAATTCATGTTACTCTAAATCTAGTTACCATGATTTCCACTAATCTTCCTTTGATACCAACTATAATTCCTTAACCATAGTAACCCAAATTTGGTGGTTAATTTATATAATTAGCATATGATACAAGGAATCAGATACCGATGGACTGAAGAGATAGTAGTCTTCGTAAACTAGATACACATTTAAAATTCAAATTACATTTTAATCAGAAAACATTAATAAATATTTTCATTGAGACCACTATTATTCAACATATAATAACCAAGCATATCTAATATTAACCACTTCTGAGTATCCAAGGAAAAATAAAACCTGATAATGTGGTGTGAGAAAATCTTTTTAAGGCATAAGAAAAATAAAAACAATCATGAATAAATAATAATAATAAACATGTAAAGGTAAATAATTAAAAACATATTACATTTAGTTAATAAATAAAAATAAAATTATTCAAAAGTTTATATCATTTTAAAAATATCATAGATAATAATAAATTAAATATTAATCAGGGAAATTATTAATTATTGGATTCCATGAAAACATTATTCATGGTACCTTTACCACTGAGGGAACTCAAAATATGGTTTAAAAAACCCAGTATAAACTGATTTGGTTTGTAAAACATCATTTCTACTATCCAGATCTATCATAGAATATTTTAAAACTACTTGGTACAACCTGGTTAGGTTTTTAGAACTAATTTGTATCATTAAATCCATTGTCGAATTATGGGGCTATCTATAATAGGGTACCACCTATTTCTTTCATTTATAAATCATTACTCATATTAATAGATTAAACATAATCAATATAAAAATTAATATAAAAAACAAACATAATAATTGTTAATAATTTCCCCAATCAAATGGACATAATCTCAAACCAAATAGGATTATATGGAAAATTGTTTCAAAATACAAGATCCGCAGTAAAAAATATCTTAAACCATCTTAAAAAGGATTAATGACAATATCAATACAACAAATTCCTAATGGATCATTATTACATTAAATGGTTGATGTCATTGATGAATAAAATATATTTTAAAGCATTATTGTGAAAAATTATCTTTTAATTTTGAAAATCACTTTTACAAATAAAAACTACAAAACAATGTATATATTTTTCATTAAAATAACAATGGTAAAATTGGAAAATAATATTTAATACTTTTTTTAGTCATCATAGTATGAAATTTGGTATAAATCCATCATGTTAAATAAAAGTTTCTATTCAAATTTTTGGTAAAATCTAAATGGAAATTGTTTTCAAAACAAAATAATGATTATTTTTAATTTTTTAATTATAGGTAACAATATATTTAATAAATAATTTTTAAAATCAAAAATAATTAAAGGCAATTTTTTAAAAAATGGGTTTTGATGAAAATATATTTCCAACCAAAAAGTGAAATAAAATCATATTTTATTAAAAACTATTCTCAATAATTTTATGTAAATATGTTGTGAATAAATTTAATATTACTTTAAAAGGTCTATTAATAACTATAGGGTAATAAAATATATTATTATTCCTTATAAAAATGTAAAATATTTCACCTATGTAAAACATAAAAATAAGTAATTAATATTAATGACTAAATTATGATGTGATCCATTTTCACTTTTTAATGAGTCAAATCATATTCCCCATGAAACAATAAAATTTTAAAAAAGATTAAATGTCATGATAATATATATTTTTTATATAACATGTCAAAAGGGATATTTATTCACCTTAAAAATAAAAATATGTTCCAAACATAAATATATGAGCTAATGAACGTAAAATATAGACTAAGTCTCTTACAATGATCAATTCATTGAATTAATAATTACTCAAATTAATTGATTATGTATATAAATTTAATATACACATAAATCAAGAGTATCTTCTCCACAGTTGAGGTTGACTCTCGCTAGTTGGTCTCGAGGGATTCTTTTCTACAGTTATAGAAATTCAACTAGACCGGAAGTATATTAGAGGACATGTTTATTGGGGAAAACACTAATCTGGATTTTAATTTTTCAATTAATGATTTCCTTGCATGCATGGATGGTCTTCCCAATCAGGTTACTCACATAGTGGACCAGTGTTGTTTTTCTTCTCATGGTGATTTTTGGGCTTGGTTACCAGTTTCTAATGAGATCCTTTATCCTATGTGTTTCTACAAGCACATTGTTGGTAACATGCATGGTTTTCAATGGATGGATTTTCTGATCAAGGGTTTCCTTAGGCCTACTCGGTCCATGTTTTCATGGAGGCTTGCCTATAAAAGACTTCCAACTGGTGGCATTATTCAGAATTTTGGAATCCCCCATTTTTCAAGGTTTTTTATTTGTCATCTGAATATGGAGGACATAAATCATCTATTCCTCACATGTGTTTTGGCCTCATTAATATGGGATGCATGGTTTAGCCTCTTAGAAGTGGATCTGCCCCATTCCAATTCAATTGGTGACTTTATCATGTTATGGCCTGAGCTGAATCTCTCACCACAGGTTGCATATATTTTATTTTATGTTTCTGAGGAACTGTTGTACATGCTCTGGTTTTACAAGAACAAATCCCTTCGTGAACATCAAAAATTTCATGATGGAACTGCCTTGGCGGGTCTTTTAGCTACTGTGCATGATGTTGCTGTTCTAGGAGGCCGGTATTGTGAGAACTCCCTTCATGAGTGGTCTGTTCTATCTCGGATTGGGGTTAAGGGTAATTTCAGTCCACCTATTAGTATGCTTTAAGTATTATGGAAACCTCCCTTTCATTTATGTATTAAGGTAAATTCATATGGTGCCTCGAGAGGTAACCCGAGATTAGCTGGTTTTGGTGCGGTTTTTAGAGATCACAAAGGGTACGTTCTTGACTGTTTATATGGCTCGTGTGGCTGTGCTTATGCTCTTGAAGCAGAGATGAATGGAGTCCTGGAGGCTATTGAACATGCTGACATAAGGGGTTGGAAAAAATTATGGATCGAATGTGACTCCACGACTGTGGTTATGGATCTTCAGATGGTTTCTATTCATCTTTCTTGGAAGTTGACCAATCGATGGAAAAGGTCCATGGACCTTCTCATCTCAATGGAATATATCATCACTCATGATTATTGAGAGGAGAAATCTTTGACAGATGGTCTTGCTGGTAAAGGAGTTAAAATTCCAGAATCTCAATGATAGGATCAAGTACCGGATGAATTAATTCCTATCCTTAGGAAGGATCAATGTAAATCTCCTACTTTCAGACCGGGGTAATATCTCTTTTTTATTAATAAAGGGATCCTTCTTTTCTGGGCATGGAATTAATCTACATAAAAAAAGTGTAAATACAACATAATATAATTAAAATTAATTTCAGATATAACCTTATAATAATATAATCAATGGAGTAGAAGATCAAACACAATGAATGGAAAATGAGGTGGGAAATCCCTTACTCAGGTGATAGATCCTTCAAAAATGTTAAAACATACAATATAATAGTTTTATAATTTTTAATAACATATAATATAATCTTATATATATTTATAAAATAAAATAAATTCCTTTTATATCATTGTTTCACGAGTTCATTAGTAATATTTCATTCTTTTCACTATTTCCGATATTAGTTGTCATGTTTTCTCATGATTATTTGTGCTGAAAGACCTAATTATCATGCATAAAATATAGATAACTCATATATGTAATGATATAAATTTTATATATTTCATATTAAATAACTAAACATACTTTAATAACCCTTATTTAATGATGAACATAGATAATGAATCACTTTGCGTCATGGAGATGGTAAGTCGTAGGTACCCATTAGTGATGATATCTTTTAAAAATGGTACAATGTGTTAGAAAGTGGATGAAATATTAAATTTTAAGAATAAATATAATTTATAATTATCATATATATCAATTATTCTAATCAATATAACCATCCATTTCATGTGGTAACCATAAATTAATAACAACACTACATTGAGATGGTAAGCCGTATTCACACACAAAAACATTATATATGTTTTTCATATGTTGGATAAAAAGTATAATATGGTTTTCTCATAAAAATTTTAACATATAATTATATTTATGTAATTGATGTTATTAATTCAGTATGTAAAGAAAAAAGTAATACTAATTATAAGAAAAAAAAATATTGAAAGAGTTAGTTATGAATGTTATCTTCCCTCAAAGAATGTACTTTTAGATCTCCCCTTTGGGAGACATGGGTTTGTTATTTTTGAATGAAAAAACATCCTGAATAGAGTATAATATTTGGGGGAGATTAATTAGTATGGTTTTATCATGGTATATTTTCTAGATAAATGAGGATGGAATGGGGTTATTTATACATGTGGAGTGGTAGTTTCATGGGATTGAATTAAAATTACTTTATTTTAATATTTAACAAATTTTGTGTTGAATAAATTCAAAATATTTTTTCTGATAATTAATGTTTTAAATACTATTTAATATCATGATACACATGAAAAAACCATTTACTATTGTAGTTTTTTATTTATTTTAAAATTTTATCTTTAAAATTATACCTGCTATATTATCTTCCCTATACCGGGGTAAATATTTTTAATCATGGAATTTTTTTTATTCCTAAAAAATGAAAATAATCATATTAACTAATTTTTAACTCCTAATTCAAAATA
Organism: Viscum album; assembly: GCA_963277665.1. NCBI lineage: Eukaryota > Viridiplantae > Streptophyta > Magnoliopsida > Santalales > Viscaceae > Viscum > Viscum album. The sequence continues at coordinate 10,193 of CAUJRU010003224.1, forward strand.
TCTATTTCATATTTTAATGTTGAAAAAAATGTTCCATAATTAAATTTTAAATTAGTCCAATGAAATGGATTATGTTTTTTCTTTGAAAAATGTATTCGAAGACTAAAAATATACTTATATCAAAAGAAGGTATAAATATTGTTAAAATGTAATTAATTATATTATATAATATTTAAAATTAATTAGGTAACTTTTAAATCAAATTGAAATTTATAAAATACCTATTTAACAAAACAAATTATAGTTTTTTAAAAATCAGTATTGAGAATATTCACTAAAAAATTATTGATTTCATAGAATTCTCAAAAATCCATATTAAGATAAATTATAAATAATAAATTTAAAATTTATATCAGTGTTTTCATATAAATTTTATATAAAAAAAATTAAATATAATATTTACTCATTAAATGCATGAAAAAACGTTTTTTAGAAAAAAATATTTCTAAAGAAAAATGGAATTTACTAAAAATTAATTGTGTAATAATAATGAAATAATTAATAAATTAATAATTAGTAGAAAAATTATAAATATCATAATGTTGTTAATAATAATCATACCCGTTAATTTAATGGCCACATTATAACTATAATGTAAAATAATATTTTAATAGTATATCATGACTAGTTTAAGATCGATTTTGTGTGTTGCATAATATTCTAAAAATAAATTTGTTTTAAAAAAATTTTGTTGTTAAATTATCCCCACCATTATTCAATTTAATCCTCACAATTTTAAATAGAACTTTGAAAATCAAAGGTTGATATTTGAAAATTAATTTCTGGGATAACTACATATTAAAAAGGGTTACTAAAATTTCTTCTTAAGATGAGGGAAAAAATGTGAATATCACGAAAAAACAATTACTATGATTATTATTTCATTAGTGGGAAATGAAAATATGGGCATGTGGGATAAATATAACCATCAAATTTCGATGGATATTGATAGATAACATGATCATGATAATGTTAACCTTCACAAAACCATAAGTTTTTTGGCTATTGATTTTAATATTTTTCTTAAAAAATAATTTTCGATGACTTTATGAATTATTTTACTACCTAAATTATGAACATAAGGAAATATACCTACATGAAATGTGTAGTTTATTCATTTAATCAATTTTTACAACAAGATCATTTTTTTCTCTAAATGATGAGTGATATTATTTTTCATGACGTACTTGAGTCATCTTATAACTATAACAAAATCCAAAAAATAAAAACAACATATCCACCCTCTCTTTGTAAATTAAATAAATCCAATATGGTCCGTACAAGATAAGATAATTCCCCATAATAATAATCCTTATTTTGATGAAAATTACTTTAATAACCCTAAATTGAATAGTAATACTATAAATTGATTGTTGATTATTCGAAAAATAAGTATCCTTTAATGTCCTAATAATTTTCCATACTATTATAGAAACCAAAAAATTATATGTATTGGATCAAATAGTCTTCCCTGAAAAATTTCATATTTATCCCAAGAAACAAGCTTACTATAAACATATAATATCCCAGATATGATAACCATTACAATAAATAACTTAAATTTCCATAATTCAAAAATAAAATCATATATACATATAAATTTAAATTCAACCATTATTTTTAAAATCTATCATAATATAATTTTCCCAAATTAAGTGAAATATTCGAACATAAATTATTTTACACCAAATTAGTTTCTAATCCCATGGATATCTATACGATAAACCATATGTTTTCAAAATTAACTTTTACATTAACATTAATATAATTTTAATAAATAAAAACTATTTAATACTCACTAGGACATCACATAGGCTAGTGTTAGGTAATGAACATTTATCTCCCTTTTGTAGTGGGTTCAAGTCTTGTGGCTTTGCCAGATGTGAAAAGCCATCGCATTACCTTTGGGTTGTCCTATTTATAAAATATAATAGTATAATCCAAAAAAAATTACCAAAAAAGTGATAAAAATCCACAAAATATCCTTAATATGATGAACATTAATGTCCTTTTTCAGCTCAAAGGTTATTTCAAAAGTTTAATTTATCATTCCTAAAAATATAATAACCCATAATTACCTTAAAATAAAAGATCACATAAAACATAAAGGTTATCATTATCTTCAAACTTATGTACAAAAATTCTAAATCATCCAATGAAAAAATAAGGATGATATTAATATAATGTATCCGCAGTTTATGATAATTACAATAATTGTTTGTTATCATTCATGAATAGATATACAATAAAAACATATTTAAGAACTTTTTGAAGAAAATATCCTTTGCATTTTTTAATTTTTTCAAAACAATGATTAAAATGTTTATGGAAAATAAGTACCTTTGAAAATATACATGCAATAATCTTCAAAATATTTGATGGCCATGATGGTGAAATTTTTTTCATGACATATTATTTAAGAAAATATTCTTTTCATATTTTTGGTAAAATCCAAACGATCATTATTTTTATAATGAAATGAAGATTAATATAATTTTATTAAAATTTAAAATTAGTAAAATTTCTAGATAAATATAATTTGTAAAAGGATAAATATAATTTTGGAAACGGTTTTTTATAAAATAATGGTTTTTATGAAAATAGATTTTTGATTATAAAGAGAAGTAAAATCATATTTTATTGAAAACATTTTCTCAAAACGTTTATGTACCAATTTATGTAATTGTGGTAATATCACATGAAAATGATCATTAATAACAGTAAGATACTAAAATATATTGATTTCAATATTAGAATATCAAATAATTCCCATTTTACAGGTGTAAACATAAATAATCTCGAATTTCTATAAGATTGTGAATTGATCCTATACTGCGTTGCAATGAGTTCAATCATATGACCCTAGAAATAATAACATTTATAAAAACTTTAAATAACAAGTGAATAAATAAATAAATGATATAACATATTATATTAGTGATATTTTAACAACTCAAAATTAAATATGGTTTCATAACATCAAAATATGCCTTAATGGATGACATTTAAGACGATATCCTTAACCTCAGGCCTGACTTCCATCAACAATTTTCAACACACATATATAATGATTATGAAAATTATAAAAAAATTTCCAAAACCATATAAATATTTATAACATCTTATATGGTCCTTTTAAAATATATTACCTTTCATTTATTGGTAATATTTATTTATTTTCAATTCTTGGGTGTTGATTTCTTGTTTTCTCATGCTTGTTCTATTTTGAACGTCCATATTCACAGTAATAGTGTATATATACATAATGTCTAGAATTATTTTAATATTATAAATATTATTTTTAATCATTAAATATGTTTTTACCACCAATCTTGAATATTGATCGAAAAATATGAATCACATCGCTTTGTAGAGACGGTAAGCCATACATACACACGAGCATTAATATAATTTATATATGGTTAAAAGGGTAATTATTGTTATATAATGTTAATTTTATAGAGTTTATATAATTTAATAATATCATATATACTCATTTTGCCATTATTATAACCATCCAAGTATGGTGGTGATGAAAAATGAATTACAATGCTATGTGGAGACGATGAGCTGCACATATGCACGTACAATGATTTTATTTTTCATAGGATGAATAAATCTTCAAATATGGTTATGTATTATCATAAATACATAAAATCATATTGACTATACAGGAGTTATTATTTTATGATTTTAGAAACACATGAATAGAAAGTAGAAGAATAAAAAAATTAAAAGAGTCCGTAAAGGTAATTACATTCTCTTAAAGAATCCTATTTTGGATCTTCTCTTAGGGATCATGTGGTTGATATTATTAGAATAATATGACCTAAAAAGGTATTAAAATATTTTTTGAAGATAAATAATCATTTTTCGGTCTATATATATTATTTAGATAAGTTAGGATGGAATGGTGGTTGTTTGTACATTGGGAGATGTGGTTTTATGTGATTAAATAATGATTATTTTATATTTTATGCTAATAAATTTGGGGAGGAATTAATTAAAACGTATTTTGGATAAAATAATGGTGATACAAATAGGTTTGGGTTTTGAATAATTTAAAACATTCATTTAATATTTTATTTTTTAGCCATTTTAAGGTTTTACCTTTTAATTTGAACATGCTATATTATTTTACCTCTAGTGTGTTAAATACTTTTATTACATTGATAAATTTTTTTATCCCCAAAAATAGAAATGACCTTATTAACTATTTTTTACCTATTAATTTCAAATATATAATCAATTTTCCAAAAATAAAAAGACATATTTTTTGGGATTTGATATAATGTTAAATAAAAAAACACACAAAAAATTTGTTCATTCAGGAAAAAATACATTTATATATATAATGTTTCCAAAAAAATTCTAGAATAAAATCTATTAAAAAATAAATAGCTGAATTATTTTAAGTCAATAATTAAGAATAAAACTTTAAAACCAATTTAATTCAAAATGTAACCTTGTAAATAAAATACATTTTTAAAAAACCATTATTCCTCATTATTCATTGGAAAACCATCCTTTTCCAAAAATTCCAAAAAATGACCATAATATATATTTAATATGACGATTCAAGGAAAACGTCTAATTTTATTGAATTTATTTTCTGATATTTTAAAAAATAAATTATATTTTTTTTTCATAGAATCGAATAAAAGATGCATTTTGAAGGAAACAAATAAATGTAGAATAAAATGTGTTTAATAAAAATAATGTATTTATTTCTTATATATAAATAAATTTCTACTGAAAATAATATTCATATATATATACTAATATATTAAATCCTATTAACAACCATTAATTTAATAGATAGTTTATAACAACCAGTTAAATATAATTATTATTTTGGAGTCTGTCCAAGCATGGTGTTCCATGAAACAAAGTTTATTAAAGTGATTAAATTTATTTAAGACGTTAAAAAACATAAACCATTGGGGTGTAATATTCTCCCAACCATCAATATATTCTTTCATAAAATTTTGAAATTAAACTTCAAAAAATAAAATTTGATACATTTATAATCCTTTGGGGGAAATCCACATCATAATGAGTTTTCTCAACTCAATTTCCATTCAATGTGTTAAATATATAATATACTAATTATTTAATGATAATATTATGTGTTAAATTAAATTTAATTATATTATGGTATATTTATATTATATTTTTTGAATTCATATTGGATTAACATAATTGATTCACTTTATTAATGATCACTTTAATGATATAATCCTTGTAAGGGTTTCCAATCACACTTGATTTTGTGAGGAATACTTTATATAAACCACTAATTTTAATTTTATTTGTGTATATTCTACCCTTTTTATGTTATATCATTAATGATTATATATTTATGGTATTTAATGTTTCATTTTAATGAAATTTTATCTCTTGGGAATACTTTTCATCTGATTACAATGCTCTAAGGTATTATTTTATAATATCCTCATTATTAAATATTATTCATGATTAAGTCTCTATTAGTAAATATTTCTCTTCTTGGTTTGTGTTTTCCAAATATCATTTTAAAGGGATTTTAATATCCTCATAGAAATAATTAAAATAATTTTTAAATATGTTTTACTTTTTACACAATGATTTGAAATTAATAATTTTATTGTTTTCTAAATGTGGTTCTTTAGGAATTTTCCAAAAAAAAATATTGAATGATTTTTTATATTATATAGCATAACTATATTTTCTTTCCATCGTGAAACCATAATTTATTTTAGACTACATTAATAAATGACATGGTTCTATTCAAATAAAATCATTTATTTTATAATTTCTCAACATTTATAAAAATATTTTAAAAAATTTATAAATATATATATTTTTTAGAAATTATTTGAAATAATATTTCAAAATAGTTTATTGTATAAGATAAAATTTCTGTAGGTTATTTATTTTTTAATTAGAATATTATCCAATGATATCATACTTATAATTCACTAATAGTTTAATTTTTATGATGGAATGATTCTTATAAAACATAATTATTTTACATGTGTTACACTGTAATGAAATATTTATGAAACCAAATTCTTTTCATGGGTTAGGATATAATGATTGATTTATCTAATGTTTCAAACATATGCTTGAATATAATTTAGTGATGGGTAGGACCAATTTTTTTCTCTAATTTTTTTGTTAATTCTTATTATCTCATAAGAGAACAATGGGAAACAAGTTTATTGGTCTGATCCACTCTGGGAAATAGGTGAATCCTGATCCACTATGGTGAACACATGTGCCATGATCTACAATACTGATGGTATTGCTAGTAAACCTTAACATATAAACTGGTTTTCCATACTATTCATTACTACATAGTTTTATGACATTATATTATAGATATTGATTAATTTATGATGATTTCCCACTCTTATGGTCTATATTTTCAGAAATAATAATTTCTATTTTATGAATCGTGTGTTTGAACAATGAAAGGTTGGGTATGAATATTGTATGTGATTTTCTTGATTATATTACCTTATTATTATACTATTATTTCATATCATCATGGATTGATATCTTATTTGATTATCCTTACTCAAGATATGTGATGGTAATTTCATATTTTTTACATCAGCAGGTGATGGATAATGATTTTGGTAGTGTATTATTAAGTAGAGTGCTATGAAAAAATATATTTTTGAGAGATGTTTATGTTCATTCATAAAATAATAAGATTTAATTTATAATATTCAAAGAATCTAAATCTTTATAGATCATTCATTGATAATATTATTATTTATTGAATATTCATATAAATAGATGAAATATTTGTATATGAAAAGATCTAGTTGTTATAGTCAGTATCATTTAAGGGATTATACAACCTTTAGAGATTAGGGTTATAAAAAATTTATGAAAACTCTAGGAATATGACTAATTATAGAATAATAACCTAAAATTTTGATATTTAGCATGATTGAACATGGTTAAACCTATTATGTAATTCAATAAGTTATCAATATTAATACATTCTATAAATGATTTTTAATATTATTGTTTTAGCTAATATGATTAGTGTTTTTTATTCTTTTCCATCTAGTTATATTCAATGAATATAACTCAAAGGAATTGTTTTAATTTAGAGTGTGATATTAAACTCAATTATTTATTTATATATGAACCAATTATTGTAGGATCTAGAATATTGAATCTTGTAGCAATGCTCACACCACTTTATTAGGATATGAATGATGATGAGATTCCAAATTATTAAAGGAGGGAACAACATAATGTCAAACGATTTATGAGGAAACATGAACATTATTCTAGCAGGTCTTCTATTCCAATATTAGTTTAGTGAGATATCAACCCTATTTAGAAAATATTTTCTACTCTACAATTATTGGGACCTAAAAAACATTCTCTAGCTATTTAACATCGGTAAGGTGAAGTAGACTAGTGGTGTTATCTTATCATGAAGGATATGTACATGGAATATATTTTATCCCTGGAATGGGATGCATTTAAGCGGATATTAATTAGTACCTACATTCCATATATTCTATGTAGAAAATACTGATAATGAATTAATTTAGCTAAAGAAAAAGGAAGAATAAAAAACTATTATCAGGATTCTATTTATTTTCATGGCGTTCTGTAATTCATTTGGCGGTTATTTTCTTTTGGTCATACGAATCGATTGATTACAATGAGGTAATGGTTTTTTATCTCACTTTTTATTCACATGAGATTTATGCTATATTTTTCACTATCACTTTTGAGTAGTTTATGTACAACCCATGATTCTACTATTTGTGTAATATAATTTCATTTATTGGTATTTATATCTTCATTTTATGAACTTTCTTTTAGGGGGTGTACATTTCTAGAGTTACCCAAATCAGTAAAGGAACCTTTCACCCTACTCTTTTTAAAAGACTTTTTTTTGTTAGTTATTTTAATTTATATGTTCTTATTTTGGGATATATTATTATGTATCCTTATTATATTAAATTTTATGTCCAATTGATGAGATACCCTTTTTCTCTCATCAACTACTATATTCTAAATTTTATAGTGATGTCGTTAGGCTGTTGAAATTTTTCAAGAGGAACTTCTTATCCATATTTCAATTCTTTAGGTTAAACCTCTACTTCTTGATTATGTCATGATACGAATATGTGTGGATGACCTCTGATTTTTTTACACTTAATATCTACTTATATTGTGTGTATTTATACTTTTCACACATAATTACATAATTGATTTATCCTTAATCTAAGGATACCATCTTTGTAAGGGCCTTCATCTCATTCTCCTTTCATTAAGGCATTTTTTCATTTATACAAAACATTCTTTTATACTGTGTATAAAACCCTTTGAATTTTACTTTTATTCAAAAGCAATCTTTTCACTACGATGTTTTTTACTAAATGAAAAAAAGTATGTTTTTTTAACATACACGGTGGCAAGGACCTTTCCGCCGCTGCGAGTATTATCTGATCGTTGGCTTTCTCAACAAGCCGCAATGTTTTTAAAATAAAATAAATAACATCTAATCTTTAATGTATATTTGTATTTGAATTGGTTTTCATAATGGATTTGTTATGTCAATATATTTATGTTGTATATTCTAATTGAAATGTGGAAATGTTTTCATTCCTTTATATCTGTTCTATGTGTTATGATTTTATAATTGTACTTGGACATTTGATTGGTGGTTACGTGATAAACAAAATGACAGGTGGTTCTGTGAATACCAGGAGAGGTGGTTACGTTATAACCTCCAATACATTGGGTATGGAAGTCAGTGCTAGGGCTATTCCATTTAGTGACATGTGTAGAAGTCAAACATATGGTTATTCTATTTAAGTATGTTTATGTTCCATGTTACCTTTATATGTTATGTGTTCCCTTGGTTATAAAAGGGTATGTACTGATATTTTATTCAGTGAAGAGTATTTACTACATCATAAAGGTGAAAATTATTACTTATGTTAAAGTATTTATGGTTTACATAATGTTTTGAAAACTAATAGCTTCTTTCTTTGTGTATTCCTTACTGAGATTTTTGTTCGCATCCCATGTTTTTAAAATGTTTTCCACATGACTGAAAGATGAATAGGGATAAGGATGATATCATGGAAAGACATGCTATCTATTACATGGAAATATACATGTTTCTTTTAAAAGGTTTTATTTTATGAAAAAAATGGAAACTGAGTAGATGTGTCTACTTTGTAGTCATTTGGGATGAAATAGTTATGTCATAATTCGCTAAAAATCTAAACTTGAAAAGATCCTCAATGTGAATTATTCTTTTAATTCAATATTATGTAATGTTTTAAGGCTGAGTCCTTATAGTAGTGATAATCCAATGAGTACCAATTATAATATGGACCTTTCTAAAAATGATAAATCTGATGATCAACCCACTTACAGAATAAGGATTAAAATTCTACTCTAGTGATCTTCTAGAAAGACAAATATTATGTTTATTGTATGCATATGTGATTGTTTTCATGAAAAACCATAAGAATGTCATCATTTTTATGTTATAATGATTTAAAAATACCTCAAATATACTACCATCCAAGGACTATTCTATCCTAGAGGAAACCCTTTTAATTTAGTGATATATTAAGATAATGATTTTGGTTTTTGTATGTTACATAGAAAAATCACATCTAAAATTTTTCACTTTTTAGAAAAGTCACAAGTTTCATGGTAAGTAATAATGAAATTATTTGTTGCATTATCTACTCATGAAGCTGAATACACAGCTATTAGTGGTCTTTATGCAAAGATTTTGTAGATTAAACACACCTTATTAGTCTATCAATATCAATTTTGGCATGTACTTATAAATTTTTATAACACAAGTGCTATTAACATATCAATGAATCTCGTTTTTCATTCTATAGAAAATCATATTGATTTAAGAATTCACTTTTTGAGATACCATTATCAAAAATGTTATCTATTTTTAGAGTTCATTAGAACTGAACATTATCTTGCTGAAATTTTCACTTTACTATTGAACACTAAATTAATGAACTACATCATACATGTGTTAGGAATGATCAATCTATTGAAACTTGTGTTGTTATTCCTTTAACCATTTTATGTGATGTTTTCATGCCGACACCAATTTTTTTCATTTCGACATAATATTCATAATGACACCGAACCATGTCATACCGACATAGTTTTCAAGCTGACACTGGCACTCTATCATGCCAATGATGTTTTCATACTGACAACGATTCTATGTCATTACAACACAGTTGTCATGCCTAAAGCGATTCCTTGTCAAGATGACACTGTAAGTGTTATGAAAAATCTAATATTCCACACTAATGACTAATTATTTTTATACATTTTATGTGTTTACAAAAACAACATTATTTTATTGATTTTTTTTATCCTTGTTCATGATTTCAAAATTTTGTGATTTCAAAATCCCTAAATGATTTAAATTTGAATTGATCCACTCTACTCTTTTACACCTAAACTATATCATTCTTTGGTCTCTCTACCTCAGAGACATCAACATCCAACCTTCAAACCATACTTTAGTAATTGAGTGTGTGAAGATATCATTCACTGGTGGAATGTTTCATGTTTCATTGAAACAGAAAGGTGAATCAAAAATATTTTCATCACTGATAAATATTTCTCTAGCGAAGCATTTTGTTACTCCAGAAAAAGAAGTTCTTATGGAATGGATATTGGAAATAAAGTATCTACTACTCAAGGTTCTAAAATATCATTGATATCTTTAGTGGTCCTCAGATAATGAATTAACCACCACACTAAGCTTGTTCATGAGTTTTAAATGAATATGAAATTCCATCTTGAAGGTAGTACTGTTTCGTGGATCATGTCCACTATGAGAGGAATGAGAATCTATTTCTCTTCACGAAAATGGTCTGAATTTCTTAAATTCCGTAATGATGGTGTATTTTATGATTATCAAGGTACCTCTCTACCTGAGAGTGAAATGTTTTTCTTCCAAAAAACTCTAAATAAGTTACTAATAATGCTGATCAAAATATATCAATCGATTCATAGTTAAGTGGACAATGTAGAATCATTTTTATGCTTATTGTCCACTATATATATCTTTGGAAGGACGAATTTTTTTCTCTAGAGTATCAGGATGTTTACAAGGATTATATACAAAGAAAAAGGATCATGGTAAATTAATATAGATTCCTCTATATTCACAAGAGTAAAAAGATCCAACCATCCTACAAAACCAATTCCCTATTTTATCTATGGAAGATCACACCTTTTCTAAAAGAGAAAGGGTGTGAAAATGAAGGATATGAATTTGTTTCTAAGTGCAGTGGTAGTTGCCTCGGTAAAGGGATATGTAAGATGAAGAAAATAAACAAGAACCCATTGAAGAGAGAATGGGTTGGAGCTCAAGATAAGATTTATGGTATGTTCAATCCATTGGATTATCCATCTCGTTCAAAAATTATGGATGATCCGGGTATTGAACCAAATAAGGATGTTGTTTAATATTTATAAGAAAAAGACGATCCTACCACTCAAGTTTGAGATCAAGGGTTGCCTGTCGATGATAGGATTGATCCTGACACCAAAAAACCTCGCAATGGTTTTTCATAGGACCTTATATTCCTCCAATTGGGTCACCCTCTATTGATCCCCAACTTGAATGAAACTGTGAAGAAGAGACATATGTCTCAGTATGTTTGGATTATTTAATTAGATCTAGTGGCTCTGAAGAATATAAATAAAATGTAGATGATGAAAGTAGTAGTGTTAGTGAAGAGGATGATGATAAAGAATATAACACTATAAATGGAAATGAATATTATCTCTCTAGACCCGATGATGATGAAATCATTGAATGTGATGGTGAATATCATAGGGAGGATCAAGTGAATATGTTGAAATAGTTGTATTTGTGGACCAGACATGGTTGGAAGAACCCCATGATGTTCTTATTGATGTAATAGAAAATTTTGAAGTAGTTGTTGATGTGGAATATCAACAAATTCCTATACCCAATTTAGTTTATGAAATAAGGATACCTCATACTGAAGATGACAAACTAGTTATAAGAGATTAGATTGATGTGGAGCCTCAAGAAATGTGAGATCAATCTAGTGAAGAGTATCAACCTAGAAGAGTATGAATTGATACTCTCACACCTCAAGATGATGATGTAATTGTTTTAAGGGAAAGTAATCCAGGGTATATAGCCATAGGTTAATATTATTATCACTCAAATGATGATGTTTTTGTAACTATTAAAAGGGAATTAGTGCACGGGACCCTTTCTAGTGATTCATTCTCTGAAGAAGTTTTTCAAAGGTTTAATGATGAAGTCTGTTCAGATATAAGAATATAGGTTCAATATCAGATGGTGTGTGAGATTTAAACAGCTATATGAAAAATTACTAAGATGAGTGATGAATTAAAAATCCCAGATCATCAATAGAATAAATGAGGAATTTTGGGTTGGTGGTTTTTATCCATGTTAGACAATAAGCATAATAGAGGCTGATAGAGATAATGTTGAAATGAAAGTTACAGAGGAAATTCAACCCAACCAAATTACAATTGTTGAGACAATTGTTTCAGGAACTACTATGTTGAGAAAAAATGAATAGGAATTATTCTGGAATAAATACTTTGACCTCATAGTACAACGGTTGTGTGAAGACTATTTGTAAAACATTAAAGACTCATACGTCATCCCCTGCTTATATTTCATCTACATCTAGTCTGACGTCCAAGACTCTAGAAACTTAAGTAGTCAGAAATATTTTAAATAAAGAACTTAATATTCTATTTTATGAATCTAGTTTTGAAAACCTTGAAATGATTAAGAATACTAATGATCAATTTCATGAAATTTTCAAAATCTATTCTAAGAGTGATAAAAATGAAAAGGCATAGATTAAAAAGAAGGTGGAATACTATTTCAAATTTATCATTACCAAACATCAGTTGACTAGACTACTTAATTATTTTACAAAAAAATGCCTTTTCTTCTTGTAACTAGTGATTTTAAAGATAAAGTACAAGATATGAAAGACTTCACTCCTATTTTTTCAAATTCATGTAGAATAAGGATAAATCTATGAAAAAAATCTATAGTGGGGATATTATTGAGGATTTTATTACGTTATTACAAACATACCTTTATGTTAAAAATGATGAAATTATAGCATATACTGTTTCAAATCTTGGACCTCTTAGATCAGTGCCTTCACCTCGAATGTCAGATGCTTAGGCATTGAATTAAATTCTCCTAGTTATCAAAGAATAGATTCAACCATCTGTTTTATCACAACACATACCCAACCTTGTACAGAGTGTTCCAAAAGAAGTTATCCTACCTCCCTTGAAAATTTATTCAGACCCTCAAACTTTTTATCCCCCACTTACATGACCCTCTATTGATCCCACTAACAATGGGATGGAAGCACTTAATACTCATCTGTAGTGTACATAATTCTTTGATAAGGTTGTTTGCTGGAATTTTTTTACTTTTATTTGAATACAAGAAAAATATTGTATAATACTGATTAATGTAATTGTGTGTTACTTTTTTCCTCTATTTAACTTCTATTTATTACTTAATGATACATTTTTCATTGCTAAATGTTTTATCCTTACTTATCTAGAAAAGTTTTAGAACAATTTTTATCTCCCCTTTCACTTTTTTGATAATACCAAAAGGGGGAGAACTGGTTTAGAATTATCTTTATTTAATTTATCATTGACCTCAATCTTATATATTTTATTTTATTTCATACCATTAAAATTTATTTAACATCTGAACCATATATATATTATAAAAAATCATAAATAGTGGATGATGATAAGTGGAATTATTTAATTCCTCAAAAATACATTTTACTAATTAATTCAATGAATTTTACCAACAAAAGGGGGAGATTACTGGACCATAAGAGACTTTTGGCCACCTCACTAATATTAATATGTCAAATAATAAAAAATCATGTCCATTAATATTTCTAATTTATAAACATTTTGGATCATAACTATTTTAATTTCAATATTCTAGATTATTTTTATCTATGATCTATTATAAATTTAGTAAATTCAGTAAATATTTATGTTGTAAGACAGTCCAAAAAATATATTTTCCTAGTGTAACAAGATGACACAAATAGAAGGGAAGAGATATTGATAGTTCATCTTACTCAAAGAGAAATGAACTACTGATGGAAATGACCTATTTACATAGATGATATACTGATCCAAATGACATGCCAACGTAGATGATCTACCAGTGGAAATGACCTTCTAATGCATATTTCCTACCTATGTTAATGACCTACCAATTTAGATGACCTACAGTTAGTTCAAATGACCTACCGATGCATAGTGATACTGACACAAGGACTCCCCGATAGTTAAAAGATGCCACTAATGAAATGATTCACTAATGCATGGGATGATCGAAAAAATGACATGTCGATGGAATGAGTCACCGGAAGAAGGAGATACTGATCAAGGACTCACCAATAGACTGTTTAAATGTTCCTTTATATAAAATTATTTCTAATGGTTATATTTCAATTGTTGTAATGCTTCTAATTAATTTAATTACATTTTGAATACATCTTAAATAATGAAGTTAGAAATATGAGGTACTAAATCTGACTCAAACATGAACATTATCGGGTTGCAAGAATACATATACAATGAATTGTGCATGAATGATATATGAACGTGAAGCCTCACGCAGACATATATACACAATAAAGTATGATCAGACCCCCATGAGAACTATACATAAAGGAATAATACAAGATGAATTAATAATTATTGCATGCCGTGAACCAAAGAACTGATGTTCATTATAGTTTTTTCATCTCAGTAGCATCTAACAAATCATAAGGGAACCAACATCTCACCCTATGAGAAGATAGAACAAATTTCTACACAACACTATGTTTTCTATGTCGATTTCCATAGGAGGACTCAATATTCAACTATGATACATCATAAATTCTAGAGTTGAATTAAATAAAACATAGATCATCTTTAATCCATTATTAAAATATTATTATATGTTTTGTACAATTTTATAAAAAAAAATCTCGCAATATCTGTGTCTGTACTAAAAATACACAATATATCCTAAACTAAACTAAAGGATATTATTTATCCAGAAATACTATTCTTAATCGATTTTTTTATCCTGCAATGAACAATTAAAGTGTTCATCTATGAACTGATTGTAATTTATGATCGCACGAAGAACTATGGTAGATATCATCTAACTAAGAAAGTCTGTGTATAATTGTGTTAACCCCAATCTATAGTGTGGATCAAAGTCTTTATTTATACATATTTCTTTGTGGAAGGTGATCACCAAGTGAAGGGGATTAATTCTCTACTCAATACTTAACCTCTTTTTTTATATCTATTTTATTTTCAATTTAGTCTTTCGTTGTCTTTATTTTTTGAAAACTATTGTTTACTTCGATAGTTAGTCTTGGATAGTTTTTATTGATATTTTCATTATTATAGTAGTTTAAAAATTCATATCAATAACTTTTATTATTATAATTGAGAATTTTTTAATCTTCTAAGAAACAATTTGAATATTCAAGCTATTATAATTTTACCGCCATGGTTAATTGACCAGTTTTATTTTAAACTCGGGGAACCTTTTCAGTAATATTTTTCACAAATTTTTTTATAAGAAATCAAATTACCCCCTTTGGAGTATCCTCCTTTGACTTAATAATATTATTTTACAACTTATCAAATTTTATTTTCAATTAAAATTAGTTTCTATATTTTATTCTTAACCATTAGTTTTAAAATTTTATTTTTAAAATAAAATGGTTATTTTCATGAAAAATGATTTTATTGGTATTTATTTATCAATTACATAATCCCTTTAAAGTCGTTATTATCCACTTGGGTTATGCTGTATTGATATCATCACAAATATTTCATGGGATGGTTTATGAATAGTTTTATTTTTGTTGTGTTATTTTAATTATACTAAACATATTACTCTAGATGGTTTATTATTATATTTATTTGATATAAGTCGGTATTAAAATTTCAAATGATAGTTTTTAATAAGAATTTTTATGTTGATTATGTTTCACCATTTCAAAGGTTGAATGCTTTGGAAATTCAGGAAAAGGTAGGGTCACAATTATAGACATCCCATCTTTGCATCGATAGGTCTCCTTAGACAAATTAATTGACCAAACATAATCAATATTTACCCTATAATTATAAATATTGTTTTGAAAGGTCTTGATAGTAGAGATGAAGTTGAACAAAACTAATCCATTGGTACCATGTTGTTATAAACATTATTTTGAAGGTAATTAATGTTATAGGTAACATGATTCTCGAGATCATATCATCCAATAATTAAACATTACCCTAATTATAATGTTTGATTTGGTTATCCATGATATTTCCAGTATGATATTATCTCTGGATTCATTTGATTCACAATTCTTTATTAAATAGAATGTTTTCATGTTATTTAACGTCATATATTTATTATTACTTCTATTATAAATATAGTCATTTTGTTAAAAAGTAATTGATGTTAATTTATTTACCTTTCCTTTTTTATGATTATTTTTTAATTATGGTGTTAGTGGTTTCATTATTACATTGGCATAAGATACAATGAATCATAATTCGATGGGAAAAAATGGTTTAGTATTATTAATAAACTATATATAAAATTAAATTTCACATTACATTTCAAATATAATGTACAAAAATAATTTACATTTAGAAAAATACATTTCCTTTTAGCTTAACCCCACGTATCAATCATAAAATAACTCCTACTATATAGGGGAAAAATAAAAAACTAGGGTGGGCTCAAATTCAGAGTAAGCATCAATTAAAGTGGGATCTATTATTAAATAATAAATAATCAGAATGTAATGGTAAATATTGAATCACATTCCATTTAAAAAATATCTTAAGCATATAATAGAATAAATAAATGATGATCAAATGATTCCATTTAAAAAATAACATGAGCATTAAACATGACCATTTATATTATAGTAATTGAATAATCCCCTGGTATATCTATAAATAATTTTATAATTATGGACTAAATAATGTGGGATATCATGAACACACCATCATAAATTTAACCATGACATCATACATAAACAATCGAGACATTAGCTAATACCCAATATAGTTTTTCTCATGAGACCTATATATGGATCGAGAGGATATTGTGGACCATGACCTCTAATTACTAATTCTAATTAATTTTTCATATGAAAGGGTAAAACATAATCAACATAATAATTGATATTTTATTTAATGGCTTATAGGCCTTCATTTTTTATTCATTTATGATAATTCACCTTTCTTGGGGTGAGGTAGAACCCTTACTATGCCCGTAGGCATATGTATTACATGTCCCATAGGCCTTAGAGTAATTCATTACCCATAGGAAATACAAATTACAAAAAACATAGACTAACTACTTGGAACAGCTCCTTCCCAGAATCATCATCATGAAATCACCTCTCTACCTTTGCATGGCTATTTGGCTAGGTTGTCTCATGCACAAACATGCATGTCCCGATGGAAGGTCCCACACACTCTAATTCTTGAAATCCATGTTGCTTCTACTGTGTTGAAAGATCCTTGCTCATCCTCTTAATAGAAAATGTTCCTTGTAGGTTGTCTGGTTTGCATCTCCATTTACGGTGGCCCGAAGGCCTTGAGGTTGCCCGAAGGCCTTGCTGACCAGAAGGCTTGGTTGGCCCGAAGGCCTTAAAGGACCCAACGACCAAATCAATGGGCTAAAGGCCCAAATGGGGGAAAATTATCAGCTCCTATAGTTCCAAATAGTGCCTATTAAACTCTATGCTATAGTACTACAGAGTTCTCGCTATACTGCCTACTATAGGGGAATGATATCGAAATATGGGGAATGATATCAAAATAACACATCCATAATAAAACTTATCATAAACCATCCAATGATATAATAAGTTTCATATCAATTCAACATATCCCTAGTGAATCATAATTAAATTAAATGTTTTAATTAATTAATGAAAATTAATTTATTTAAAAACATTATTCAGGAGAATATCCTTTTCATTTTCAAAATCATATTTTTGAACTAAACACTCAGAAAATAATTTAATATAATTTTATTCAATGATATCCTTTGAAAAAAAATTATAATAATCTTGAAATTATTTCATGGTTATTAAATTTGGAAATTTTATACATTTCATACACGTTAAAGAAGATTTTCCTTTCATATTATCAGTAAAAAACAGAGGGGAATAATCTAAAAAACGCCATGAAGGTTCATTTAAAAACATATTTTTAAAATGGGTAATTATAAATCATTTGTTAAATTAATAAAAAATAATAAAAATCCTTTAAAAATGGTTTTAATAAAAAAAATTCCGAATGAAAGAAGAAAAGAAGTTGATTTTTCATAAAAAATATTATAAAAATCATTTGATGTATCAAATAATTGAAGAATGGTAATATTACATGAAAATGTTGATGAATTACCATAATATAAGAAAATATATTTATTTTAATAAATAAATTTCAAATAATTCTCCCAAGGGGTATTTAAAGATAAAAAATATTCAATAATGATGAGATTTCAAAATGACACCTTAACACATTGTAATCAGTCAAATGGCATGCCCCATTAAACAATAAATTCTTTGAAAACCACAAAAATAATGATAATAAATAATTTTATGATATAACATGTCTAGTGAAAATATATTGACACCATAAATATTAATATTGGTGGATAAAAATAAAATATGCCCCAATGAAAGAAAATGGATTGGAATCTCTATACGAAGATCGAATCACTGAAGTATCAATTAATCAAATGAATCAATTATTAGTATATAGTATAAATACAAAGAAAAATTAGATAAAACATGAAATAAAAAATGAAACCTCATACTTACTCTTATTATGACATAATCAATGAAGTATATGTTTAATAAATGTATGTAAATTGAGTTAACAATCCTTTTACATAAGGATTGATTTCCTTCAAAAATGTTCAAAACTCATGTATAATGTTTTTAAACATGTTATTAATTACTAAAAGAACAATATTAAGATTTATAACATCTTATATGATGATCTTATAATGTCATACTACCCTTTTATTCTTAATATTTCATTATTTTTACTACTTTGGCTTTCAAATGCCTTGTTTAATCATATTTATTTTCCAATTTTAATTATGGACCCCTTATTATCCCCTCATTAGTTTCTAGCTTCATGTTTTATTTTTATGAGTATATTATTTTGTAACCTTTATATAAATATCATGTGACTATCTTCTTTTATATTCATTATGTATTAATGAAATCGCATTTTATATTATATCCATAAAAA
The DNA here is from genome assembly GCA_963277665.1 of Viscum album. Classification (NCBI taxonomy): domain Eukaryota; kingdom Viridiplantae; phylum Streptophyta; class Magnoliopsida; order Santalales; family Viscaceae; genus Viscum; species Viscum album. Next base: position 29,582 of record CAUJRU010003224.1, read on the forward strand.
ATAATAATAAATTTCAAATGAAAATATTTTTTTATAAAATAAGAGATTGTATAAGGAATAAAAGATGAATTAATATTTTAATGTGTATATGTTTCCATGTATTATTAGCATGAAATTTATTGATACCATCATTATTTTATGTGTTTACACCACTTTTGTGGTTTTATGTGATGATATTTTATCATAATTAAGAGAAATTTATGGAAATACAAAGTATTGTCTTTGTATGTATGACAAAGACATTCAAGGAGAAATTCCTTTAGTCCTTGTGTAAATGTGAATAAAATTATAGATAACCTTTAGGGTTAATATTTTTTTATTTTGAGGTCATTGTGTGTTTTAATTAATCACTTTATTTAGCCAGTACACATAATTCAGAGAATATGTCTCTCTTGCTCTACATTCCAATATAAATATTATGGAAGTGTTAATGTTTTGTGAATTACTATATTCAACTGTATCTCATTTATATAAGTTTTACCTTGATGTTTAAAATAAATCATCATCAAGATCATGGTACATAGTTTATTTTAGCATTGTGTATCATCCATTGGTAGGAGGTTTATCTGAGAGAATATTTCATACATCTGATGATATACAAAAAAATTTAATATAGATCAAAATCATATGGGGAAAAATCACATTCTAGTGAGTTTTCCTTGATAAATTATCTTTCGATCGATAGTATATACAGATCCCTATGAATACCATTATAGAAATAAATATAGCACTCCAAAATTCTAGAACGAAGTTGATAAAATAATATAGTTGGTGCCTGAGTAGGAAAGTGGGTTGTCATAGAAGGTTTAATCCATTCGACAACACATATGAACAACTCATTGTTGATAATAATGTTATAATAATTGTTGAAGTTGGTGATAGGGTATTTATAAAAATATATCTATAGAAGGATGTGGTGATATTTAGAATTCATGGAAAGTTTATCCCTAGAGGTATAATTAAATTTAAAATTCCTTATTGTATCAAGATAGAATAATATCAATTAGTGCTTCCACCAAATATCACTAACTTTTGTAATGTGTTCTATATATCTCTCTTGAGGAAGTACATATATAATCATTCACATGTACTAAACTCAAAGGTCGTACTATTATTGGATGATATTTTATTATGAATAATAACCTATAGAGATTATGTTTTATAGAGATAATGATTTATGAAACAATACTACTCACATGGTTAATGTTTTTATGGAAGTACCAAAAATTAGAAGATGCTTCTTGGGAACCTACGGATGTGTAGAGGTAATGATATAAACATATTTTTAAATTAGAGTGAATAATTTCAATGGGGAAATTGATTTTATGGGGGTGGAATGTAACACCCCATGATATTATAGTCTGTTTATTTTTAATAAAATTTACTCTCTTCAATATCTTATATTGCACAAAACATAGATCATAAATGAGCTCAAAAGTATTATTCATTACACATAAGCATTATAAAATAGATTTTAAATTCTAAGGTGTGAAAATGAAAAAATTGATGTTGAAAAAAATTAATTTCTTGTTCAATTAAAATATATTTACTCATAGAAAAAAACACACTATTCATATTAATGTAATTTTATTATTAAAATATACTTTTTTCTTCAAAAAGTGAATTTTATTACATTCTATGAGAAAATAAATATAATCAATTTATTAGTTTCTTGATTTATTTGTTAAAATGAAATCAATTTGTTTAATAAACCTATTAATATTATCTTAGGGTGGTGTGTTTGTAATTTTATTATTGAAGATTGATTTTTCCATTTATAGTGAAAACACTAGTTATTAATGAAAAATGAATTTTTTTTACTAGGACAAATTATATTATTGAATAGGTTTACTTTTTTTAGTTAAATTTTATTTAAAATAACCCGATTTAAGAATTTTAAAATGATTTTATAGTTGAATTTATTAGAGAATGAATTTATTTTTAAAAATAGATTTTTTTTGAAAAATCGTTTCTTATTGGATTTTCCTAGATTAATAATAAATTTAAGTATGAAAATTATGTTATTTTAATATTGGAAAATGGATTATATTCTTATAATTACAATTTTCACATTATTTAATATGTTCATTTTTATTTTTAAACATAAAAAAGTTATCATGGTAGAAATCGATTTACTGAAGTATTAGTAAAATAATGTAGTTCGATAATGTTTGATGGTAAAAGATAAAAATAAATAAAAACAAAATATATTAAATGGGTGGTTTATGAGTTTCACGAATGTAAAATGTATTTTAAAAATTAATTTTCAACCAAATCCATTTGAATTAATTCCACCCAAAATTGGTTAGCATTAAATACAATATATCATTATTTGATAACATAAAACCACCCCTCCTCTAGTATAAATATCCCCACTCCATTCTTGATTATCCACAAAAAATTGCTCAACAAAAACCTACACAAATCCCTTTCAAAAATACTATCGTTTTTCTAGAGTTCCTTTTCTTCTTAAGTATCAACCATAGTGTCCCTAAGTGGAGATCCAAATGAGGGTTGTTTAAGAGAAGGTTATCGTCTCAGTAACTCTTTTTGTATAATTTCTTATTTGTCATCCACATAATGTGTTGTGAGAATTATAAAATAATAATAAATTTATCATATATGTATTGATATTTTATTATTTTTATGGTAAAATAATTTTCAATATCTTATCGATCAAATGAAATTCAAAAGCATTGGTAATGTGTACACATGGATTACTATCTACACATAACAGCGTAATTAGTTTTTCATCATCACTTAACTTGGATGGTTGTAATGATAGAGATATTAGAAATATATTATAATTAATACATTATATGTATTATTAAAATTATTATACAATCTAGTTACATACACATTCAATAGTTTTGAAATGATATCATCACTCGGGTGTATCTACGTTTTATCATCTTTACGAAGCAATGTGATACATTTTCTTTGAAAATATTAAATAATTGTTATAAAAATTTATTTAAGGAATAAATATGACATTTATTAAGTTAAAATAATTATATAAGTTTTTTTATCTATATCATATTCAAGATAACTAAGTCTATAATGATAAAAAAGAAGCATTAGAAAAAAAGATAATTAACACCCAAAACTATGAAAACAAAGAAAAAATATTGATGAATGGATGGAAATATGTTATAAAAGCACCATATAATATGTTATAAATACAAATAATGTAATTTTATAAATTAATAAAATTTTAGAAACCATTAAACATGAGTTTTGAACACAATTTAATGAATTTTAATACTAAGGGATTGATTAACACAATTTCTATTCAATGGGTTAAACATCTACTTCATTGATAAATTTTAGATAATATTATGTTTTAAAATTAATTTTGAACCTATTATGGTGAATTTAAAATTTATTTATGTGTTTTTATAGTGGATACACATAATCAATTCATTGAAATAACATTCAATTAAATTATATGATATTAACCGGGTTTTTTGTCTCACTTTTACTTTCATGAGACATACACCAAATTGATAATATTTTTATTTTGTGTGGTGTATATAATTACTATTTTCTCTATCAATAATTATTTCATGTGATATGTAGAAAGTTTTTTCCATTTTAGTGAAAATTATTTGATTTTACTTATGTTGTAATGTGAAAATGATCCAATGATACTACCCTTACACTTTATTTTGTTGTTTTATTTTTATTATAATATGATGCTTATTTTCCAAAGGTTATTCTATAATGAAATGTTCATGAATACATTAATTCCTTTGGATTTAATATGATGAATTATTTTTACTATTATGAACAAAATATGTGTGGTTTTCATTATGTGATATGTGGGACCTATATATCCCTCCAATTTATTAGGTACATCCTTAATACTCATGGGATAATAAGGAGAAACAAATTGATGGGCTAGATCCACTGTAAAAAACTAGTGTATCCTTATCCATTATAGGAAACAAGTGTTTAATGATCCTCTATATTGATGGTATTGGTAGTTAATCATGACATGTGGAATTATATCATATACTTTTGATGATTCAACAATTTAATGATATAAGCTTCAGAATATTTATTGATTTATGTTTATATCTCACTCTTATGGTGTATTTTTTATGAAATAATAATGTTTATTCCATTAATCATGTTTATGGTCAATCACATGTTTATATTTCTTTAATAAATTGGAATAATATACAAGGAATTACAACCTCAAGGATTTCATATTTTATAGGTCCTGGAAAAATGTTTATATACAAGAAATTAATTTTAATTTAAAATCTACAATTATGAAAGAGTTTTATTTAAGAATTCCATTTTTCCCTTTACTGTATCCCTGCATATTAATCTCATAAAAAGTCATCATATATATTGGAAGAATGAAAATTAATGAAGGAGTGGTTCCAAATTCAATGTAAGGGTGAGAGAATAGTAGAAGATTCTTTTTATATCTATAAACAATTATAGAAAGGTATGTAACTGAATCCGGAGTATAAAAAACCTTGAGAATAATTTGAAGGGAATAAATGTAAATCATATAATGACCTAATTACTTGAGCTAAAACATATCTATGGATGTCATAAATAATTAATCAATCACATGGAAATAAATAACTTATCTAATAATGAGGGATAAAATAATGTGGGACATCATAAACATACTATTAAGGATTTATCCAAGACTCTACACAGAATTGGGTAAGATATTATGCAATACCAAAACTAGTTTTCATAATAAGATATACTGATGTATCAAGGGGGCTAAAGTGGGCTCACCCATCACACACTAAGTCCAATTCATTCTTAAAATGAAATTGGTGAAACATACTAAAAATCACAATCATTCATATTGATCCAGAAATTCATATATATTTCATAATATAGAATATCATATTAACAGACACAAATTTAATGACCAGTTTATAATAGTGATGTTAAAATTATAATATTTTACACATTGTCAATGCACGATGTTCCATGAATCATGATCTATTGATCATAGTGTTCTATGAAAATCATGTGGTGTTTTGATAAATTATTTTATTTTTCTATAATAATTAATTCATTAATTAATAATGATCATAAATATTATATATTTCAAAATTTTGTTAATACTATTATTTCGAAAAAATTAACTGATTGGGTTATAATGATCACATAATATTTCATTATTTATTATGTTGGGTGTTTTAAAATATATAAAATATTTGAGGCAAAAAATTTATTTAAAAATATAAATACCATTAAATCTTGTGGTGATACATTTCTCCCTCGTTCAATAAATTTCACCATCACATTTTTTAATTTTACATTGAAAATCAATGTTTGATACTTTTAAAATTTTTTTGGTAAGTCAACATAATAAAAAAGGGAAAATAAAACATCTTATTTAAAAGCTGGAATGTAAAATGAAAACATCAATAATAAATTAGGATTATGAATTGGAAAAAATTATTGTGAAATAGAAATATTGAGTTGAAAGTGTAATCTAACTATCATGTTCTAATAGAAAATGATATTGACCATGAAAATGATATCCATGAAAAATGATAAATACATGATCGACTAAAATATTATCCACTTCATAGTTAGAAAATTAAAAAAGATAAAATTTCTGCAACAAGAAACTTTTTTAAGGGTTTATTAAATTTATTTCTATCAATATATATAAATTGAGAAAATAAGAATTCATATTTTAATTTCACATCAAAAAATTAGTCCCATCCTTTTTCTCTACTTCTATCTATTTCAATACCATTTTATACAAAACGAGGTGGATATTCAAAACTAATATTTCAATTTTAAAAAACATTAAATATTTCATTTTTTCAACAAGTAATTCCTCCATCTTCTATATATATTCATCAATACCAAAATGGTTAGAAAAGACTATACAATAGATGAGTTTTCTAGCATTTTATCAGTGAATATTTTAAATAATTTCAATAAATTTTTATAATTTATTTTAAAAAATATGTATTAATTTTTTATTAAACTTGTAATATAAATTGGTTAAATTTTTGAGATTTCTATTAAAAGGATAATTTTTCAGAGAATAATCAAAAATAATAATTCATATAAAACTATCATTTTCCGTAGATTAAAAATGAATTTGATTATTTGAAATTTATCTCCAGTTAACATAATTAATACTTATTAAAATATAATATAAATTATTCAATTTAAACAATATTTATTCTATATTTAGATATAAGTAAATTTGTGGGCTTGATTTTTATTTTAAAACTATTTTTCGTTATATTTGGCTAGTTTAATTTTAAATATTATTCTCGAAACATACGTATTATTAATTTCAAAAAACAGATTCCATATTTTGAATTAGGAGGTTCAATACTTTTATAAGTTTGTTTTCATATTTTAGTCATAAGAAATATTACGTGTTAAAAAAAAGATTTATTGTAATATATGAAAAAGAATATAACATGTTGAAGTAAAATTTTAAAATATTAAAATACATAAAAATTAATAAATCAAAGGAGTATGATATGTTTTTATCTATAAAAATATTATTAAAAAAATTTATTATAAATATTCTCATTAAAATTAATTCCAAAAAAATGTGTTTTCCCTAAAATACAATATAAACATTATTTAATAACATAAAAAACCTATCCTCAAGTATAAATATCACCCATTACATAATCACTTTTTATAATACTCTATCTTAAAAAGACCTAAAATAATATCTTAATAGCATCCTAAAAAAATTTATGGTGATACAATTCATCCAAAATATATACACTATTTTCCCTAATAGGAGATTGAATGAAATATTAATTAAGATAAGGTAATCATATTTACAAACAGATTCAATTTTATTTATTAATTTATGTTATATTAATGTGTTTCTTATTCATAAATTAATAATTGTAGTATCATAATACAACCATATTAAATCATTTATCTAACCTATGAAAAATTAAATGACCGTATGAGCGAACGTATGGATTACCATCTCAATAATGTGATTTCATTAATTATTCATCACCACATCACTTAAATGGTTATAATGATTGAAATAATGGATATTTATGATATTTATTACCAGAATTTTATATTTTAAAATTAATATACCATCCACTTACTTACCTTTTAAACAATTTAGAAATGATATTATCGATTGTGAAAACGTATGACTTACCATATCTACAAAGAAAATTGAATGGTTTTCTAAATTCAATATTTTAGAATGGTTATAAATATGTATTAAATAATTAAATTTAATAATTATCACATTTATATTTTTCTATATATTTTTTTCTATACTGTTTATAACAGAACTAGGACTTTCAAGACAAAACAATCATCATAAAAAAGGCTATTAACACCCACAACAATGAATATAATGAAATATTACTAATGATTTGGTAAAAAATATGTTATATAAAGGGTTATTTAAGATGTTATAAATATAAATTGTTTTTCAATGATTAATAAATTGATTAAAAACATTAAAAATGAGGTTTGAACGTATTTTATTGAATTCAAAAATTAGGTAAGGGATTTCCTAACCCAATTTCCATTCATGAGGTTAAATATCGACTTCATTGATTATGCGATTCAAATATAATATGGGAAATAAATAATTAATATATTATGAAATATTTTATTTTTATATGTGGATTTAAAATGTGAACAATAAATCATTTCATTTGTTTAATTCTCATTTCAATGATATGATCTTTGTAATGATTCGTCATATCACAATATCTAATGTGACAGATATGCCGTATTCACCACTTATTTTTTATGGTTTTAATATACATCTATAATGATATATAAGATCATGGATAATATTATATTAATGTTATTAATTAATTCAATTTCTTATTATTACTTTTATGTGGTGTACTATTTAGATGTTACTAATGTGGTAGGAGTTTATTTCACAATCTCATCAAATTTTAGGGTTGTTCTTTTATGTATCCATTACGGTAATTATTTAATATTCTTATTTGAAATGAATTATATTTTTATATTATATGGTTATTACAGAAATTAAAAATTAAATATACCATTTTTTATCCATTTTGTACATAAAATGACTAAGAAAATGTTTTTAATAAAATCTAACTTTATTTCTATGTTCTGTCAAAAATGCATATCATAAAAACCCTTATCTTTAATTTTTTTTCAAAAAGATTTTTTAAATTTTAAAAATGATATATTAGGAAATATTTAAAATATTTTTACAATTTTTTTGAACAGAATATTCATTTTATTTTCAAAACAATGTCAATTTAGATTTTACTAAAAATGGGAAGAGGATAATTTCATTAATGTGTACATCATGTATGGAATTTCATTCCATTGGATCAAAAAATGTTTTAAAGATTTGTTTAAAAATTATTGATGTTTTCTCTTTAAATAAATTAAAATAAATATTTTTTAAAATCTTTTAGTTCGAACAATATGAATTTCGAATTGGGACAAAAATTCGTGTTAAGAATGTTTTTAATGATATGTTTATTCATCAATGACATCAACCCTTTAATTTACCTATGATCCACTCAGGATATTTTTCGTCTATATAATTATAATTATATCTTGGAAAACATAATTATTATTTTTAATATGGATGTTATATTTTTATATCATTCACCTTATTATTCTGGTTTTTTAGGATTATGTTTATTTTATTCTGTCAATTATAAAAATGTCATATGTTAGTTATTAAGACTAATATTTACATTGATTATGTTTCACCCTCTCATATAAAGATTGTATATAAATTCAAGACATTGGTGGGTATTAATTATAGATATCCCCTCTATGAATCTATACGTTTCAAGAGATAAATCAGTTGTCGAAACCAAATTGGGTTGTACACAGTAGTTTTATACAATCTTGTGAATGGTAATAATAGTATAGATTATATTGGAAAATCATAATCTATTTATAACAAATTGATTCATGAAATATTGTACAATTTTATGACAATATATGTACAATAATTCCTAATAATTTGGAATCCAATAATTTGGAATTTCCATCGTTAAGATTCTAGTTATTATTATCCATGATATTTTTACAATGATGTGATCTCTATATGTATTTATTTCATAGTTATTTATTAGATTATATATATTTATTTATATTTATATTTACATATTTATTATTCCATATCTTGTCGAGGAATAAAAATTTCATAAATGTCATGTGTGTTCAATTATATACCTTTTTAGGTTGAGTAAACTTATAGATTTATGATAACTTCCACAATATGATTCCCTTACTAATAATTTTTTCTCACCAAATCCTAGTGTTTCTGAACTAGAATTCACATTCTTGAAATTACAAGGAACGTTTCGGTTAATAGTTTTAAATAATTAAGAAAATATTTCACAAGGTAAACCTATAACACCCCATTGTTTTAGGTGACAAATATTTTTTATTTTTCTTCATGTATTGTATTGTAAACTATAACACGATTATCTTATGTTATACACAAAACCGTATTATCTTTTAGTATACGCAACAATATTCTTGGCTAGTGATGCATGAAATTTTAATTTCATTTGATAAAATTTAATCCACCCAACACTGAATATAGATTTTTTTCATTGAATAAATGAAATATGTTTTAAAAATAACCAATGGAATTATACACTACACGAAACACTGAATTGGATTTCATTATATGAAAAAGTGACCTTTCACAATAAATTGTCTTGTACGTGATACCGAATTTCACTAAACAATGATATATTATTAAAATATTATTGTTTAATTGGATATGAACTAGATATTAAGAAAATGATTAACCATATTGTAAATTTTATATCATTTTCAATCATCCTACACATTTTTTATAACATAATAGGAGAAAAAAAATCAATTTTTCGGATAAATGAATTTTTTCATTAAAAAAATGCAGTTTTTTTTGCCTTTTGATAGAGCACCCATTTTAAAACTAGTTTTTAAAAATTCTTATCTTCAATTTAACAAATTAAACATCTTATTTGGATGTAAGATTTTCGATTTTACTTTGGAATAATTTTTGATATTTTTCGGATAACATTAAATTTTTGATTAATAGTAACGATATACTAAATTTTAATTGAAAACAACATTATTTATAGAAATAATTTATATGGTTACAATATATTATTTAATGGTTTTAATGAATAAATATAATATATTTATATATTTTAAGACAATTTAAGTCATTTTAATTAATTTTAAATTGAATTCATATGTAATAATATTTCCATCTTTTGCAATGTTTTAACATTTAAAATTAAAATTGTTTTTTGACAAAGGGAATAATTTTGAATTAATTACTGAAAATTATGTGTTTTTATTTTTGAAAAATTGATTCAATATTTACAATTATTAGGTTGAAATTATGTTAATGGGCCTCTTAGATTATTTGGGCATTAAGAATAGTAACTTTGGTAATTATTTTAATTACCATACTTAAAGGTAAAAAGGGTAATTAAGGGAAAACATTACTATTATAAAATAACCCTAACACCAGGGAAAATTATATTAGATGAGTAAAAGTCAAAAAATACCACTTAATGGTCATAAAATTTTTATTTCATGGATTTTTATAACTAAAAATGATGTAATTATTATTAAAACAAATGAATGTGACAACATGTCACTCTATTATAACTTATATGTTTAATAATTTTAATTTAGTGATAAACATCATAAAACATCCAAATAAAAAATGTCCATGTAAATATAATTAAATTATAAACATTATTTAAATTTTTTTTCATTTCTAAAGATTAATTAATTATCATTAATGATGACCAAATAGTGATGTAACGATTATTTTATTAATATAATTATCAAATTTTTGGATTTAAAAATATTAAAAGATATATCATATTATCTAATTGAAGTGATCCACGAATTTTATAGGTTCTTATGAATTATTTTGAGTTTATTAAATATTTTGGTTTGAATTTATCTTCTATGAGGATTTTATTTAAATCCAAATAAATAATAATGTCAAAATTGGATATCGTGATGTTTTATAAAAATAAAATTTTAATAAAATATTTATAAATCAAAAAAATATTTAAAAAAAATAGAAGGTGATAATTATATGATATGAAATTTCATTTAAGAACAATTTATTGTTAATTATCAGCATATATTTAAATATTTATAACCACTAAACCATTAGAATGTTGATACCAGAATTAAAAATAAAATTAATAACATAGTGTAAATAAAAATGATAATGATTAAATTGACATAACACTTCTCTATAATTTATTGTTTAATTAGATTAAAACACTATATCATCTAATATTCTAAATTTGTTTATTTTGGTGTATTTTATGTGAGGTTTAAATATATTATAATTTAATATTTTTCTAGTTTCCAGAACTACCCATTATCTCAATTATAAAAGGTCACTTACTCCCTCTCCACTTAAATCCATTTTAATCTTTCATTTTCGCCCAAGCCCTCTCCATTTATATTATAAATTTGTTTAGTAACATTATAGAGTTTTTGGATTCTCAAAATATCAACTCTAGTTCCCTATGTGGAAATTTAATGGAGGCACGTTGAGGAAGAGGTAATATCTTCTACAAATTATTTCAAATTTATATCTTCTTATATTTTTTATTATTTAGTTGTTTTCATAAAACATAAATAACACTAGTGACACTAATATAAATATATATTATTATGAATATTAAATAAAACAATTACACCTTCAATCCACTCTACGAAAAATGATATCACCGTGCATGTGTAGGTATGACTTACCATCTGTTCGCCATGGTGTAATAAGGGTTTTCACCACCAACTTATTTTGATGATTATAATGGTGGAAACAATAATTATATATATTATTATTATTAAATTATACAAACATTGTATAAGGCCCCAGCCTTAAACCTTACTTAATCTTGAGTTATTACAAGATTACACATTGAGGATCTTTTCAGGTTTAGTGTTTTAGAGAATTATATCATGAAACATGCATTACATTCCACACTTAAACAAAGTGGTTACATAAAAGACAGTATTCATTCTTCCCATCAACGGTAACATATTGAAAATAAAACATGGATTCTTTCTTGACACATCCTTGACACTATCATCACATCATGTACCTTTCCCTTGACCTGTGAATAATATTTCAAAACCATGGGATGAGCATAAAAAGCTCAGTAAGGGTTATAAAAATATGGAAAGGAAACATGAGTTCATATATACATAAGAATGAAATCACACTTTACCCATAAAACATAGGCATATCACATCATGAATAAATCATAGAAAACATAAGACATAAAGGTAACTTGGGGAATTCATAACATTCTTACATAGGGAGTAACCCTCTTGGTTACGTTTGGAATACCCATCACAGTATATTCCCTAAAATCTCTTCAGAGAAACCTTAACGTTTCACTCCTTCACGTTACCCAATGCATTGGAGAGCTATATCGGGCTCACCTGCCCTTAGTTTATCACGGAACCACCCATTTTCATAACAATTCCCAAGAACCATAACATAAATGTATCACATAAAACATGCATAAAGGAAATATAACATTTCCACATTTCAATCACAATATAACATTTTAGTATATTTAAATAATGAATCCATTCAAAAAGAAACCATTTCTAAAACCATTTAAAACATTTAATAAAGAGATTTTTGATTCAAAGTTTCCCATACCACCTTGAAGGTTTTAAAATTTTAAACCATTAATATCCATATAAATAAATCCTTACAACCATTTTGAAAACATGGATATTAATAAGAACAAATAATTAAAACATTTAAAGTGATATTTTGGTTAAAGGGGGTTTTACCAAAATTAGAGACACTTGAATACAATAATTGAGGAATAATATTTTGTCAGAACTTTATAATATCATGAGAAGAAATGGATTCATGATATAATACTTCAAAGGACAGTATATACACCATATAGGAGAGAATTGGTGCATAACAACAATGAACTCTCAAAAGAAATGTCAAATGTGATAAAATCCCCTATAAAGAAGGTATCCTTAAATTAAGGACAAGTCAATCTCAAAAATATATGTGACAAATATAAATACACCGAATATAAGTGGATATTACGTTTAAAACAATAAATGGTCATTCACACATATTCAATGGATGACATATTCAATGACTACATGTTGAACCCAAAGAAATCGAAATTGGGTTAAAAAGTTCCCTTGACAGCCTAGCGGCATCACATCAAAATGAGTTGATGAGAGATTAAAAAAGTGTATCTCATCACTTGGACTTAAAATTTACATCAATAAGGATATATGAGAACATATCCCAACATAATAATATGTAAATTAAAAGACCCAATAAAAGAAGTCTTCTAAAAAAAGAGGAGGGTGAAAGGTACCCTTACCGACTTGGGTATTTTTCAAAACATACACCACTCAATGGAATTTGTGGAAAATGTATCATAAATCTCATGGGAATAAAAGTGAGATGAAAAACCCCTTACGAAAACTCGGTAGCCTAACGGCGCCACATAAAACTTCCGAATATGGATTGATGAGATCAAATAGGGTATCTCATCACATTACAATAAAATGTACAGAAAGATGAATATAAAAGAACATACCCCAACATTACAAAGAGGATCTTAAAAGAATCGACATAAATGAGTGTACTTAAAAAGAGAGAGGTTAGATCATTTACAAAAGTTCGGCAGCCTAACGGCGCCACTCAAAACATCCAAAATGGATTGATGAGAAAGAATAGGGTCTCTCATCACATGAACATAAAAATTATAGTAAGTGTAATATAAAAGATCATCTCAATAACAATAAAGATGATATTTAAATGGAATGACATAAAAGTGTGTACTTAAAAAGAAAGAGAGGAGTAGGATCCCTTACCTCGGGTCCGACTTGACTCGATAGTTCATTAATCTCCTAAATAATAAACTTGAGTTAATTTCTAATTCCGTAAGAACCTTTTTCAATTTCATTATTCCTTTTATACCACTTATTACCATGTCATAAACATTAGTTAATCATTTAAGTTAATAATTTTTGTTTTGCCGATATTTGGTTCTTAAGTCGAAAGTGGACTTCTTACAATTACATGTTGTTCGTGTGGCCAAATGTTTATTATATCCAGAATTGTATTCATGATGTAGATATCATATATGTCATATATATCCAGTACATGAATGAATTTATAACATTACATAATCATTTAGAGGTAAGAAATGAAATGCACCGTTCATGGAGACGGTAAGCCGTACGTACGCATGAACGCTACATTCATTTCTATTTCATATTTTATTGAATGGAATAATAATTATATAAAGTTATATTATAATTCCATTATAATATCATATATAATATCATATTTCCATCCTTTATACATCCCACATATGGTATTTAACGAATCAAATCACTTTGAGGGGGCGGTAGTCCGCACTTCCTTAAATGAAGATATCGCGTATACCCATAATGGAAGCCATAAAGGTAAGAAAAAAATGAAAAATACATAAGCATAATTAAAAAATAAACATATTATATATCATATATAAAAATAGTGACATCATAATGTCCACCTTTGAAGGTGTTAAATGAGTATTGAACAATCATCGTTCCGGGAGGCAGAATTTCACCATCCACGGAAACCGTATGTTCTTTAACAATTTGATGTAGTTGTGTGAGAGTGTAGATCGAATAAAACTTATAAAAACATCCTATTATATTGAAGATACTGGTGTTGTTACAAAAGAAGTAAATAAAAAGAGTTTAGGGGGTTGGAGAAGCAAAATAAAACAAATGAACATGAGAGAATGAATTACCTTTAAAAGTGTAACTCCTTTTGATTTGAGCCTAAAGGCTTCCTTTGAATGGATTATGCCCAAAGGGAATCCTCTAGTATGAGGAGAGGGATGTGGAGAGAGTAAATGGGCAGTGTTTGGCCGAGCCAACGGCTTGAGAAGTGTGTGAAATGAGGTAAAGGTGGGGGCCTTTTATAAGAAAAGAGGAGGGGCACTTTTGGAAAGTAAACAAATATTAATTTATTTGAAAATGTGTTTCGGTTTAAAAAGGCCCCACATTGATATAATTCTTGGAAACGGTGATAAGGCTTCAAAATCCACTCATCCAATAAGTTTTTGTCATGTGTTGTTCATAGATTTTACATTATCTTTCCATTTTATTTAAATCATCAAATAATGATGTCATCGCGGCATCATTATTATGTCATAAATAATTTAATTTATTTAATGTATAAAATTTATAAAAAATTACTATGATGTAGGAAATCTATTTATCTTTCCAATGACTATTTATAATAAAAAATATGACTTGTATAACCCCACTTAAAAATTGTTTTAGTAAAACATATCATGTTTGTGTCATTTTTACTTTTACATTAAATAAAAAGTTATTTATGTCATTTCCCAACCAAAGTAGATCCATGGGGTCCCAAAGTTGACCCATGGCTTGTCATGGTCGGCCATGACACAACCAATGAGGGTAGGACATGTGTCAAGCTCATCTCATTTTATTAAAGCATTATTTTTACCTTAAACTACACTAATTACCACTAATCGCGATTAAAACTTAATAAGTTACTATTCACCTAAAAAATATTTTAATCACATTGAACCACATTTTAATTCTTAATGACAACCATGTATGTCGAATTTTTTATATTCAAAACACAAATATGGAAAAATTTCATTTAAACGGAAAAATCAGTTTTTATAAGTACCACTTAGTGGTTTCACTATTCATCAAAAATTGAAGTTTTTCAGAAAAATCCCAAAAATTCACCATAAGCTATATTTGATATTCCGAATTCAAAAATGAAGTATATTTTACAAAATTCAAAACATATAAGTCAGATTATTTAATTTAATAATTAATTTCCGCTGTCAAAGCAAATAGCGTGTTTTTATGAAACAATAAGTATCAAAAGATTGACACTAGTTTAAGTCTGATTTCAAAGTGAAATTAATTTCAACGACCACTATTGGATTTAATGGTAAAAATATATTCTAATTTAACTTTAAAACCAATTCAAAAGATAATCTAATCATACAAATAAATTAGATTAAAAAGAGGTTTTTAATTAAAATACAACATTTTACACTATTCATTGAAAAAATGAACTTTATCAGAAAGATACCAAAAATTTACACAAAGTAAATTTTGATGTCCCAATTCTAAAAAGAGTTTTATGTGGTCCAAAATAATGTATAAGAGTGATGAAAACTATATTTAATGATAGTACGCCATCAAAAGGTGATAAGTGAACCTTTAGTGAAAATTAGGGTATAAAAGCCTAAAAATGATTTCTTTCCATATTTTAAGCCTTTAGCTTTTATTGGATAAATGTAAAAACATTAAAAAAACATATATAATCATTTCTTAGTTATTTCTATCCATTCCCGCCAATACAACAGCTACATGTTAACTACCATTTGAAATAATATTATTTTATTATTAGAGTACAACGTAAGATTCCCATGAAACTCGTTGTTGTGTGTTGGGTACGCCATCGAGCATAGCGTCCCCTTTAAAGTCATATTAATATTTTATCCACAAATATGGATAAATATGAAAATTTCATATTCATTATTTACCTGGGGTGTTACATCCTTCCCCCCTTTTGGGAATTGCGTCCTCGCAATTTTAAAATTGCGCTTGGAAACATCCTTGAAAGTCCCACATCAGAACAAGAGTCGGTAAAACAATCACTTTAAAATAAAGAAAGATAAGTACAAAGGTCACCCGATTTAACTCATAATAGGATTCCAAGTATGAAAACATGGACATGGAGGAGAAAACAAAGGGTCATTTTCTGATGGAGAGTGATAGAATACATGTTTAGGAAAAAGTTAACAACAAGAAAATCACAAACTTGTGATGGGTTAAACGGTATTCGATTCCCTAGTAGGAAAAGTTAATAGAAAACATTTTTGTTTTAAGTTAATTTTTATTGAGTAATTTATTCATAAGGAAACATAATCACTTATCATGTTGACTTTCATCTTTTACACAAGCTC
Source organism: Viscum album (assembly GCA_963277665.1). Lineage (NCBI taxonomy): Eukaryota > Viridiplantae > Streptophyta > Magnoliopsida > Santalales > Viscaceae > Viscum > Viscum album. The sequence continues at coordinate 46,585 of CAUJRU010003224.1, forward strand.
GTATTTTCTCCAAAAGACGAGTATTTAGGAAGACTTGTTCACATTAAGAGTACTATAATCAACTTCTAGAGAATCACCTAATCCACAATAGGGAACTATATACATCCCATGTCTTTAGACTTTAACCAAAACCAAAACCAAAAAGGCTAGTACAAGATCAGATAATCCAGAAAAGGATAACCCCTTATAAAAAGAAAATCTATTCTTAATCTTCAAAATTTGTCCAACAAAACCCAAAGTTCAACGAGGACAATCCGATAAACAATTTGTCCATAAAATTCTTCAAAGTAAACCAATATATGATTGAAACCCAAATATTTGATGAATTTAGTCACATAGTCATCCAAGTTAAATCGTAACATTTATCTCCAAATAACATCAGTTGCTCATAAAGTCTCGTATTGAAAAGTAATTAACCTAATCACATATCCTCCGTGATAGGTTAATAATTTTCATAAATAACCCAAAATCAACTTACTCTTAATTTATAATATCATATAACTAAAAAGAATCAGTCAAACTAACCAGGGACTTCACGTAGTCCAGTGGTAGGAGATAAATACCAGTCGCACTTTGGTTGTGGGTTCGATTCCCGCAGCTTTGTCCGACGCGACGAGTAGTCACACGGTCTACGTGTTGTCCTTTTTCCAAAACTATATAATTCTCAAATCATTCCCCAAAAAGGGATAAAATCATCAAAAATAACCATAACATAATTTTACCTCAATTTTATCTCATGCCTTTCACTTCAATCATAACATATAGTAACCCATAATTACCTCAAAAGTAATGATCATATAAACCCAAATGGTTCTTTATAACTATTTCCACCAAAGAAAAGATAACTATTACTTGAATAAAGTTTGCCTATATTAAACATCAGGGTTACACATAATATAAAAAGTCTTCTAATGTAACCCCATCATCAAAAGAGACTTAATACTCTTAAGAATTTCACCATAAATCTTGAAGCCCTTATATGTTGACATATTACTCATTCAACATTCTTCATGATCCATTATCCATTCCTTTCCAACTAATTCCGAAATACATCTTTCCTACAAACAAAATCATGAATCATATCCTAAGATTCCAAAATAGGAAAACAATAGTCATGAAATAGTACATACCTTTGATTGGTCATTGTCAGTTTCTTCATCCTCAATATGAATGGAGTTAGGTATTGGAAAACGAATATTGGTACGCTCTTGGTGACCCCATTCAAGAAACTTCTTCATAGGACATGTGTTTGCATAATGACCATGCACACCACATTTAAAACATTTAATTGATCCCTCAGAACGAACTTCTTTTCCTTTCCTCGAGTCAACTGGATGCTTCCTTTTTCCATGGAAGGTTCTTGCTTTATGACATTCATTTCCACATCTATAGCATATTTATGTCCCTTTGAATCATTTTCCTAGGTGTTTCTTTCCACATCTTTGACACATAGGTTTTTGAACACACTTACCTTTATGATTATTACCTGTAATTATGTAGGGATTTGTTTCTTGCATATATGATTCCTTAGAGAAATCTCCAAGGTTTATGTGGTCAATAATGACTCCATATAGTTGGTTGAGGATAATCAAAATAGTTATCATTGCAGCTCCCATATCATTCAGTTGCTTGCTCAAAAAACTGTCACAGTTTCCTTCAGATCCACTGTAACTTTGGTGCCTGCAAGATCCATCCATTTACTAGAACCAAAAAGGTCAGTGTGAGTATATCAACAAAACCATCATGTACTAATGAGTAAGATAAACACTATGATATACTTAACCATTCAATTTATCTAAAACTGGGACTCTTTCTTAAATCCTAACCATTATGGTAATGTCACTTATGCTTAATGAATACCCTAACCTCTAAAGTTATCTAAACCGACCTCTGATGCCAACTATAAGGCCCCAGCCTTAAACCTTACTTAATCTTGAGTTATTACAAGATTACACATTGAGGATATTTTTAGGTTTAGAGTTTTATAGAAATAGATCATGAAAATTGCATTACATTCCACACTTAAACATAGTGGTTACATAAAAGACAGTATTCATTCTTCCCATCAACGGTAACATATTGAAAATAAAACATGGATTCTTTCTTGACACATCATTGACACTATCATCACATCATGTACCTTTCCCTTGACTTGTGAAAAATATTTCAAAAACATGGGATGAGCATAAAAAGCTCAGTAAGGGTTATAAAAATATGGAAAGGAAACATGAGTTCATATATACATAAGAATGAAATCACACTTTACCCATAAAACATAGGCATATCAAATCATGAATAAATCATAGAAAACATAAGACATAAAGGTAACTTGGGGCATTCATAACATTCTTACATAGGGAGTAACCCTCTTGGTTACGTTTGGAATACCCATCATAGTATATTCCCTAAAATCTCTTCAGAGAAACCTTAACGTTTCACTCCTTCACATTACCCAATGCATTGGAGAGCTATATCGGGCTCACATGCCCTTAGTTTATCACGGAACCACCCGTTTTCATGACAATGCCCAAGAACCATAACATAAATGTATCACATAAAACATGCATAAAGGAAATATAACATTTCCACATTTCAATCACAATATAACATTTTAGTATATTGAAATAATGAATCCATTCAAAAAGAAACCATTTCTAAAACCATTTAAAACATTTAATAAAGAGATTTTTGAATCAAAGTGTCCCATACCACTTTGAAGCTTTTAAAATTTTAAACCATTAATATCCATATAAATAAATACTTAAAACCATTTTGAAAACATTGATATTAATAAGAAAACATAATTAAAACATTTAAAGAGATATTTTGGTTAAAGGGGGTTTTACCAAAATTAGAGACACTTGAATTCAATAATTGAGGAATAAAATTTAGTCAGAACTTTATAATATCATGAGAAGAAATGGATTCATGATATAATACTTCAAAGGACAGTATATACACCATATAAGATAGAATTGGTGCATAACAACAATGAACTCTCAAACGAAATGTCAAATGTGATAAAATCCCTTATAAAGAAGGTATCCTTAAATTAAGGACAAATCAATCTCAAAAATATATGTGACAAATATAAATACACCCAATATAAGTGGATATTAAGTGTAAAACAATAAATGGTCATTCACACATATTCAATGGATGACATATTCAATGACTACATTTTGAACCCAAAGAAATCGAAATTGGGTTAAAAAGTTCCCTTGACAGCCTAACGGCATCACATCAAAATGAGTTGATGAGAGATAAAAAAAGTGTATCTCATCACTTGGACATAAAATTTACATCAATAAGGATATATGAGAACATATCCCAACATAACAATATGTAAATTAAAAGTCCCAACAAAAGAATTCTTTTAAAAAGGAGGAGGGTGAAAGGTACCCTTATCGACTTGGGTATCTTTCAAAACATACACCACTCAATGGATTTTGTGGCAAATGTATCATAAATCTCACGGGAATAAAAGTGAGATGAAAAACCCCTTACGAAAACTCGGCAGCCTAACGGCGCCACATAAAACTTCCGAATATGGATTGATGAGATCAAATAGGGTATCTCATCACATTACAATAAAATGTACAACAATAGGAATATAAAAGAACATCCCCCAGCATTACAAAGATGAGCTTAAAAGAATTGACATAAAGGAGAGTACTTAAAAAGAGAGAGGTTAGATCTCTTACGAAAGTTCGGCAGCCTAACGGCGCCACTCAAAACTTCCAAAATGGATTGATGGGAGAGAATAGGGTCTCTCATCACATGAACATAAAAATTACAGTAAGTGTAATATAAAAGATCATCTCAATAACAATAAAGATGAGATTTAAATGGAATGACATAAAAGTGTGTACATAAAAAGAATGAGAGGAGTAGGATCCCTTACCTCGGGTCCGACTTGACTCGATCGTTCTTTAATCTCCTGAATAATAAACTTGAGTTAATTTCTACTTCCTTAAGAACCTTTTTCAAGTTCATTATTCCTTTTATACCACTTATTACCATGTCATAAACATTATGTAATCATTTAAGTTAATAATATTTGTTTTGCCGATATTTGGTTCTTAAGTCGAAAGTGGACTTCTTACAATTACATGTTGTTTGTGTGGCCAAATGTTTATTATATCCAGAATTGTATTCATGATGTAGATATCATATATGTCGTATATCTCCAGTACATTCATGCATTTATAACATTACATAATCATTTAGAGGTAAGAAATGAAATGCACCATTCATGGAGACGGTAAGCCGTACGTACGCATGAACGCTACTTTCATTTCTATTTCATATTTTATAGAATGGAATAATTATTATATAAAGGTATATTATAATTCCAGTATAATATCATATATAATATCATATTTTCATCCTTTATACATCCCACATATGGTATTTAACGAATCAAATCACTTTGAGGGGGCGGTAGTCCGCACTTCCTTAAATGAAGATATCGCGTATACCCATAATGGAAGCCATAAAGGTAAGACAAAAATGAAAAATACATAAGCATAAGTAAAACATAAACATATTATATATCATATATAAAAATAGTGACATCATAATGGCCACCTTTGAAGGTGTTAAATGAGTATTGAACAATCATCATTTCGGGAGGCAGAATTTCACCATCCACGGAAACCGTATGTTCATTAACCATTTGATGTAGTTGTGTGAGAGTGTAGCTCGAATAAATCTTATAACAACATACTAGTATACTTTAGATACTGGTGTTGTTACAAAAGAAGTAAATAAAAAGAGTTTAGGGGGTTGGAGAAGAAAAATAAAACAAATGAACATGAGAGAATGAATTACCTTTAAAAGTGTAACTCCTTTTGATTTGAGCCTAAAGGCTTCCTTTGAAAGGATTCTGCCCAAAGGGAATCCTCTAGTATGAGGAGAGGGATGTGGAGAGAGTAAATGGGCAGGGGTTGGCCGAGCCAAATGCATGAGGAGTGTGTGAAATTTGGTAAAGTTGGGGGCCTTTTATAAGAGAAGAGGAGGGGCACTTATGGAATGTAAAGAAATATTACTTTATTTGAAAATGTGTTTCGGTTTCAAAAGGTCCCACATTGATATAATTCGTGAATAAGTTGATAAGGCTTCGTAATACACTCATCCAATAAGTTTTGGACATGTGTAGTTCATAGATTTTACATTATCTTTCCATATTATTTAAATTGTCAAATAATGATGTCATCGCTGCATCATTATGATGTCATAAATAATTTAATATATTTAATGTCTAAAAATTATAAAAAACTACTATGATGTATAAAATATATTTATATTTCCAATGACTATTTATAATAAAAAATATGACTTGTATAACCCCACTTAAAAATATTTTTAGTAAAACATATCATGTTTGTGTCATTTTTACTTTTACATTAAATAAAAAGTTATTTATGTCATTTCCCAACCAAAGTGGATCCATGGGGTCCCCAAGTTGACTCATGGCTTGTCTTGGTCTGCCATGACACAACCAATGTGGGTAGGACATGTGTCAAGCTCATCTCATTTTATTAAAGCATTATTTTTACCTTAAACTACACTAATTACCACTAATCGCGATTAAAACTTAATAAGTTACTATTCGCCAAAAAAATATTTTAATCTCATTGAACCATATTTTACTTCTTAATGACATCCATGTATGTTGGATTTTTTAAATTCAATACAAAAATATGGAAAAATTTCATTTAAACGGAAAAATCAGTTTTTATAAGTACCACTTAGTGGTTTCACTATTCATCAAAAATTGAAGTTTTTCAGAAAAATCCTAAAAATTCACCATAAGGTATATTTGATATTCTGAATTCAAAAATGAAGTCTATTTTACAAAATTCAAAACATATAAGTCAGATTAATTAATTTAATAATTAATTCCCGTTGTCAAAGCAAATAGCGTGTTTTTATGAAACAATAAGTATCAAAATATTGACACTAGTTTAAGTCTGATTTCAAAGTGAAATTAATTCCAACGACCACTATTGGATTTAATGGTAAAAATATATTCTAATTTATCTTTAACACAAATTAAATAGATAATCTAATCATATAAATAAATTAGATTAAAAAGAGGTTTTGAATTAAAATACAACATTTTACACTATTCATTGAAAAAATGAACTTTATCGGAAAGTTACCAAAAATTTACACAAAGTAAATTTTGATGTCCAAATTCTAAAGAAGAGTTTTATTTGGTCCTAAATAATGTATAAGGGTGATCAGAACTATATTTAATGATAGTTCGCCATCAAAAGGTGATAAGTGAACCTTTAGTGAAAATTAGGGTATAAAAGCCTAAAATTGATTTCTTTCCGTATTTTAAGCCTTTAACATTTATTGGATAAATGTAAAAACATTAAAAAACATTTATAATCATATTTTAGTTATTTCTATCCATTCCCGCCAATACAACGGCTACATGTTAACTACCATTTGAAATAATATTATTTTATTATTAGAGTGCAACGTAAGATTCCCAAGAAACTCGTTGTTGTGTGTTGGGTACGCCATCGAGCATAGCATCCCCTTTAAAGTCATATTAATATTTTATTAACAAATATGTATAAATTTGAAAATTTCATATTCATTATTTACCTGGGGTGTTACACATTGAGATTCTAAGCACCATCCACTTCGATATCATTAAAAAAATATGGTTATGATGTCGTCACTTGTGCGTACGTACGACTTAGCGTCTCCACAATGTGATGTGATTCTTTCTACAAAATCATCATTAAAACATGATTATATAAATGAATTTAATGAATAAATATGATATATATTACACTAATATCAATATTTAAATTATATAATTATATTCTAAAAAATGGAATAAAATATTATTTGACAAAACATACATAAGATCTTATTGTAGTTAATAACTGAATAACGAGTAAAAATAAAATTTTACTAACAAACCAATGAATATATGGTCATATATGTTATCATAAAAATAAATATGATTCTAGAATAATTAATTAACATTATATAAATCATTATACAAGAGGTTCATATACACACGAATCATATCTATGCTATGGAAAGAGATAATTTTTTCCATATCGTTTTTGACCATGATTGTTCATTCTTAAGAATTTACTGGGGTTATATGTATCATCCATGTCCATGTATTCTAAAAATGTATTCATAAAATGATTATTATTATTCAATATATGATAGAATTTATTCTTACAACTTTTTTATTTTTACAACATTGTACGGAAGGAATCATTCTTTTTTAACAATATAATGTTCTTTTTGACTTTTCCAGTAAAA